>DWIJ01000783.1:0-10179 GCA_018248315.1 Chioides albofasciatus
TATTGTTGCAAATTAAATTCTCTACAACTTTGGTCTAGTAACTTTTTGTCGTAGAACTATAAATAAAAAAGTTATAACAACTTTTATAAGCAACATTTTTGTATTAAGTCAATAGCTGGGGTTTTACAGCGCTCTGAAGTGACAACTATTTTTCAGTACTCTTATATTATATAGTTAAGAGTGCTCTCCAGAACAATGGAAGCACACTGCAGAACTTTTCAGCCCTGCTTTTCGACATCCACACATCGCTCCACAGTTTCCCTTGCATTTGAAAAAATATCAATTTTAGAAGATCAGGGGGTGCTAGAGGTTTAGAGCTCAGCACTGGAATCAATAATTTTCCACTTTTTTTTTTGGATTTTCTGCTCATAAAAACCATTTCAACTCTTATTTTCAAGATGGCGGCCGTGGGGCAAGGGTGGCGACCCCACAAACTTGGTTTTAGCTTTACACTGACCCCCCTACACTTCATAAAAATAAAATTGCGTCCTCTAAAAAACGCAAGGTTAGGCCTAAAAAATGTAACATTTCAATGGACTATTATTCTGACGTGTCATAACACAACACTGGCGCTTGCAGATTTGTCGGACGTGTCATGATGTCAACGTTGCCCCGCCTTTTTGCTCTGACTAAACCGGGATCGTTTCTGATGAGACACAACACAAGCCATTACGACACATTATGCATTATTAATATGAACGTTACCATGTTAAATGTATAAAACCGATACCGTTCAGACGTGTCACGTCAGGACACATCAGAAAAATATAATTCGCCTTAACACAGGATTGATGGCATTAGTATAACTATAAAGGACTTAACGCGGTCACACCCCTTTTTAGAAAAGGTTTAAGGAAAAATCCAAAAATACGCTTGAGACAAAACTTCTTAATTCAAACGAGAAAATCAACCAAAAAGCCGTGAAACAATTCGATGTTCATTCGCATATAACGAAGTTTACAAAGACAATCATAAAAAGTCGATTTCAAAAGAATTTGTAACGGAAATCTGCAAGAGGCTTCCCAATCGGAATCTACGTAACCAAATTAAGTCTGTATGAAATTCACCGTAACGTTTTTGGTCAGCTATAAAATTTTAAATCGGTCTTTATATCGCGCAAAACCGTGAGCTATTTGCAAAATGAAGCTCATAGATAGATCCGGCTGTATTTGTACATCTCTACACAATAATTTGTTATTCTCGCGGTAATTTCGTTAGGAAGTGAAATGGATATAAAATGGCTTAAGTACCTATTATCTATTACGTTTAATTCTATATTTTGGTTTCGTTTTGTTTCACATGACTTTAAAAAATCAGGCATGCCTGGGATTCGAACTTCGAATCCCCCGATCGAAAAACTAAGCCCACGCACGAGAGGTAGTTTCAACCGTGAAGATATCACTGCTGTTATAACACAGAAATAGGTGTGGTGGTGTTGCCGTCCTAGTCAAATTATGATTTACTTTTACTTTTAGTTTTACTTTTCATAATTTGACGACAGACAGTCCCCAGTTGAAATGTTTGAATGCCTTATGTCAACGTTTGTATATCAAGCAAAAATAATTTTGCTACATTTAATCCGAAACATTGAACCGCGGGTTAAAAGCTTCACCTTGACCGATCCCATTAAAGCTCAAACATAATTCACGCGTTCCAAACGGATCGTCCCTTTCGTTCAAAGCTTTTTCCGTTTCAAAGCATCCATTTATTACGCTGACCCGTGACTGCGTTCCGTACAAATGTTTCATTTGCTTTACATATAAATGACGAAACATGTTCCTAATCTAGACGACGGAACCCACGTCACTTGTCAAATTTACCTCGTTGCCATCAGATAAATAATATGCCTGTCATTTCGGCGCTGACGCAAATAAAGTGTCGGAAGAAATGATTGTCAGGGTTGGTACAGTTCTAAGTGACAGCGGAAATAAATTAAGTGAACTATGAGTGAGTGTTTTCACGTTAGATACTATTTACGTTGACACTTGTTTAATTAAAACCGTTTTGTTATTAACGCGTTAATGCATGTTAGAAGATTTATGCTAGTTTAAAATATGTTGCTGATTATTCTATCGAAATAAATTATTATAATAAATTGCGTGTTGAAATTTCTGCCCACATACTTACTAAGTTTTCACTAGATGGCGTTGTAGGCGAATATGGTGTTATTGGCGCAATTTAAATAATTTTCTTTGTTTTATATTTACAAATGATTTGAAGAATATATTTTTGCCCATGAAAATGAGGCCTGTTATTTTCTTTATATAATATAAAGATTGATTCTTTTTTAAAGTGAATTTCAATCTTTTTGATCAAGTATTAGCTGGCTTAATCGAAGCCCGATAATTCAGTTACTATAAAATAAATACACTGATCAGTTTTTTCAACGTATCAAACCGAGTTTAACTTCAATAAGTGGAATATAATATTAAGTTTTGCAAAACCGATACCGCCACTAGAAAAGAAGAGTGTACCTACTTGAAATGATTTCCGAATAAATTAAAATCCAAATACGCTAACTGCGATTCGATCTGTACGAGGTTTGATTGAATTTGAATTGAAATACGAATGAATGGTGGATATTATTGTTCGGAAAAAGTAAAGTAAAATATGCAGTAAAGTAATAGTGAACTTACTATGTTCAGTAAATTCTTTGGTTGTGTAGAATGGATTATTACAGCAATGATATCCTAGTGGTTAATACTTCGTTTCTCGAATGAGGGGTTGGTGTTTCGAATCCCAGGTACGCCTCTGTGTTTTTTTAAAGTTATGTGAGTATTATAATATTAACAATCACTTGCTTTAACCGCGAAGAAAATAGCGTCAGGAAACCTGATAGATCTTTGAAAGAAGTTCTCAAAGATATGTTAAGTTTACCAATACCTACGCATTTGTCCAGCGAGGTGGACTATGGCCTAATCCTTCCCATTTTTATACACGTGCTCGGCAGTGGGACAGTAACGAATTGACGACGATATAATGTCTAATTACATAACAATATTTATTTATATTTATTACAAGCTTTTATTTAACTTCCCTTGATAGTTCGCATGTACGTGAGTTAACCGTGTAGTAGGCACGTGAGTTGTAGGCACGTGACTGAAATTTTGCATGAACGTTTGACGTCATTCGAAATCCAATATGGCGGAAGTTCCAATAAAGCTGACCAATTATTTTTTATGCTCAAGATATGGTTTTCATAAAGGGCTATTAGTGTACGAGCAGAACCCTCGGCTTCGCCCGTTGAATTACACTATCGAAATTTTCACGCGGTTCCCTATTTTTTCAAAGACCTAAAGATTGAGCTGGAATGCCTCGAAAAAGCATGTTTCTCTTACCAAACCCTTCAAACCAGAACACAGCAGCGTTTAATACTGCTGCTATTAGGCAGAAATAAGTGTGGCGGTGGTGCAGCTGGAGTCAAACCACAGAGGGTACTACCTTCAAAACCACCACGCTTGAAGCAGTTTTGCGTTTCGGTGAAAGAGTGGCTGGATGACTAATATATATGGCAACGATTTTAATCCCCAGGAGTGGTGACAGAAGTTGATTAAAATGCCTATGGACAACAGCGATTACTTACAACGAGGTGAAATGCTTTTTTGCTATTTCAGTCCTTTAAAAAAGAATACCACATGTAACGAAACGAAAAACATGTCCCGTTATTCCATAATACACACGAAATAACTGAACCATACCACGTCCATCAAAACGTCCTAACCTTTATTTTATGGTGTACCAAAACGAATTTTTATGGCAGGAAGCGTAAACCACAACAAAAGACCTGAGTAAAAATTCAAAAAGTTTTTAAGATGGCTCCCTCCTGTGACCATAAAAAGAAAAGAACCACTCTCCTGTTTTATTATCCCTACAAATAACTTAAATTCAATTGTCTGTCTGTAACTGTTTCAAAACTTCAATATGTATAAGCGATGATTATGTCCCTAAAGCTAAAAATAAAACAGGAGTTTCAATTTGAGATTCGCTTGCGCTTAATACTTTTGGAAACGGCTGTACCGATTTTACGGGACTTTTATCAATATACTATTATACTTTTGGCTTTTTGTGGTAAGAGAAGACTTACACGAGCCAACCAAATTAGTATTCAGGAGAAGCAGTACAATTGTAGTCAATCTCAACTGTGCCTCCAATCCTAACTGGGGTTAACTAAAGACGTCTATGACCCATAGTAGTTGCTTACCATCAGTTGGTTTGGATGTTGGCTACTATATTATATTAAACAAAATGCGAAGTCGCGTGTAAATATCGTAGCGAATACGGGCTTCAAGAGTTCTAACGCGTTTACATCATTATTGTTAGAGTAGTAAAATGTTTGTGAGTTCTAAAGGTGAAATTGTACCGAATTTTTCTGTCGACGTATGTTAAGCTAAAATACGGGCGTTAAGGTTAAGGACGCAACAGACGATACTACGTCTTCACTGGAATTATAAAAGTATAATAAAAGTATGCTTATTACACTCATAATCTCATACCTACTTTAGAGTCCGTCCGTGCGTCGTAGAAGACACAGACCTACAAAGATATAGCATAAAGAGGAGTATACAAATAATATTCCTATTACATTTCCATATGGTCTATCCTACCCGTTGTATATGCGTATTGCGGTGGCAGCAATGATCATTTGCCGTCAGATAGCATATTGATATATTGTGCTAAAAAACTATAGATTAGACTATTCTACGTTTTCTTTTTCTATCATCTTTTATTTGATGTTGCATCAATATTTCATACCATTTTCTGCTAGTCTTTTTAATCTCATTTTATTATGAACTATGTATGGTATACCTAAAACATAAGAGTAATATAGTAAGGCGAATCGCATCAATGTTTTATTTATGTTCCACTGCTAAGCCGTATTTTTCTTAAAGAAAGTTCGCCGGACCCATAAGTTTGTTTTATCTATTCCGCTTCGACCTTATGATTGAGATATTGGATAAAATAAACAGACTTGCAGGATTAACCGAGATATATTCAATGGAGTACAACACATAATACAATCATAAGCATAAATAACTGATGTTAGAAAAGTGACACATATGTCAAAGGAAAAAATAATGTATAATATAACTTCAACACCTTACCATCAAGATTTGAATTCGTCGAATTTGCATTTTTAAAAGATGAAAATTTGCACACGTATGGAGTTTCTTTCGCCGCTTCTTCTGCATAGCGAAACACCTTCCGAAGCGGTGGTAGTTTGTTGACGTTCAAAAAGAGTTCTATATGAATCAATTTTGAATAAATGAGATTTGAATTTGAATTTGTCATTATCTAAAAAAAAATGTACTCAAAATATCACATCACGTTGTTATACCGAAGCACTTCAAGCGTATTAAAGTCGTATTACAGATGTCGTGATAACAAGCGCGGCGTCGCGTGACCTCGCTGCCCTTGACACGGAATTAGTGAAGTTCTTGCTGTAATTAATGCACTGGATATTTTATTGCTTACTAACAAACAAGTACTGCACAATATTGGCTTAATTCTACCATACAACATCTTAATTTCTCTCTGGTTTTACTTGAAGTGTTCAGAAATAGGAAATGTAATTCATCTGAAATGTATTTATAGTTCAGAAAATTATATCATTTAGCTAATTATTTATAGATAAATTTTCATGGCGTTCATTTTTGTGGTGACGGGTTATGTATATGATTTTAAAACAATAAAGACAGTTCGTATTTAATATCTATAAATCTAAAATCTCTTACAGACCTTTCTTGGCATTTTCCATAAAAAAATTATCATGAATGTATTGTATTTCATTAAAAAGCTATACTTGATAATTCACATCATGTTGTTATACCGAAGCACTTCAAGCGTATTAAAGTCGTATTACAGTTGTCGTGATAACAAGCGCGGCGTCGCGTGACTTCGCTGCCCTTGACGCGGGATTAGTGAAGTTCTTGCAGTTATTTGTACATTAAGCCACCGGCCATTTCACTGTTTACTAACAATCAGAAAAATAATAAATGGATCTAGGTCAACAAATATTGTTGACCTATAAAATACCACACACTTTTTATACAGTAGTAAAAAAACAAACACGTCTTTTTCCTCATGGTAAGTGGATTCTGCCGCCTGTTGCCATCTGTAATACTGGCGGTATTCCAGATAATGCATTGCTACCGCTACTGTGCTTAAAATACAGCTCTAATGGCTATGTTTAAAAGTAAGTGATTCCAATGATATTTGTAATTCCAAACATGAACATTGCAGATAACTTACATGTCTGACAGCTTTTGATATCTGAGCTTGTGAAATCTACCAATTCACTCTAGACAAAGTAGTGTTTAAACCTTTTTATTCCGAGAACTGTATCCAGCAGAGAGCATGTATGGATGGATTGACGATGATGATACTTTTTGACTGAAAAATATTAAATTTTGAAGCTTATAAAAGAGGACTTTAATAAAACTGGATTAATTAAAATATCTGCCCCGCCCATCAAGATAATTGCAGGCTGCGACCTGTGATACTGATACACATTATGTTAATCGCAAAGATAAAGCCTCACGTTAAACTCGAAAAATTCAAAGCTAAGTAGACAAAATCACGCGATGGCAAAAATATGGCAAGCGCAAATTTATATGATTAATGAATCTCTATTTCTCTTTTAGTCTACTACTCAATACTTTCGACGTTCACAGTAACGTATTACTCCTTTTAGCGCTATTACACTTATTACATCGCTGGTAAAAGCAGAACAACACAAAGAAGATGTTGATAGAGATACATATGTATCGATAAATGAAGCTTTGTAATTTCGTAGCATCAGGGATAGCCAGCGGTGATAACTCAAGATCTCAATCGGGTGAACTTAGTATCGAATCCAATTCTGTACCTCTAGTTTTTTAAGTTATGTGCCTATTCGAATTAAGTTATTCATTAACAACTCGTTACGTTATTGTCTCACTGCTGGGTACGGGTCTCCTCTCAGAATGAGTAGAATTAGGCCATAGTCCACCACGCTGGCTAAGTGCGTGTTGGTAGACTTCACATAGCTTTGAGATTTTTTTTATAAATTTCTCAGTTAATCAGGTTTCTTCAATGATTCTTCGCCGTTGAAGAGATTATTAATTTCTATGTAAGACAGTAATGGATTGATGATGACAGATTTTTTAAAATTAGATTGCTTGCAACACAACAGAACATAGAATCAAAAGCGTTTTACATACAACTAACAAGTATCTCAATAAAGCAGAAACACTAAACCCTGAAGCTGCTGAAGCTTACAATAAATCGCTAAAACTAACATTGTCCCAGTAAATTTCCTCTCCTAGTTAAACGACGTACTCGATCTTCGTTCTAAAGCGCCGTCTTTTTTAGCTGTTTCTTCCAAGTCAAATTTAGGACTTTAATTTGAAAGTTTAAGCTCTAAAGACTGATTTATTAGACAGATCCATCTGCTTTTTTCTTACGTACACGGGATCTATTTTGTTTTAACTTTGCGCGTTTCTTTCCCTGTTTCATAGTTTGGAAAGTAATTACGTTTTTATTGTCTTAACATTAACGACCCCATTACTGTCTTTCTAAGGGTCTACTGGATTTAAATAGGGTACACATTAGACATATTAAAATATATAGGTAAGATAAGATAAAACACAGGTAAGATAAAAGGACTAGGACCATAGGTTCAATTAATGCCATTTTATTTACAACTTGGGCACTAAAATTTAATCATCCTTAAACGGTCTACTCACACACCTGCCGCAGGAGCAATCTGTTGTGTAAGAGTGGGAATGAGCTTTAATCGTCTCCTTAATTGTGATGTGTGTAGGCAAGGGCAATTTCCTAGATTAGTCCTGCGGCAGGGTGGCAGGGGCGTAAGTCCACCCTTGGTCCCTAGATTGCGCGTGCCGTCATAACCCAAGCAGGTCAACATACCCTGGAACATTGCATGACAGGCTAGTGTGTAGAGATATTTTCGATATCGCCTCGACTGCCATGTATCCTAGATTGCGCGTGCAGCAGGTACGTGAATAATCCGTCCTACATTTTATCTAATTGAAAGGAAATGCCACCATTGTATACTATTTAGTCTCAGAGTAGTAAACTGATGTAAATTGTTGAGATATCCTTTAAAAGTGGTTCACTTAAATTATGGTAATTAATCACAAGGAAAATTAAACAACACGACCTAGGGTCATGTCAGACCTTGCGATCCTGCCCTTTGGGAACAGAATGTTGAATAATGAATCCCAATGAGTACATATGTACGTACTTCTTGTTATAATAGAAGTTGTAAGATGTGGAATGAACTTCCTTCAGAATTATTCCCGGAACGCTAGGAAATAGCTGAAAAAAATGCAAAACATCGGTTTCCTCTGAAGTTGCAAATATCTTCGGATGACAGTTATAACTTTTGATCGGTTAGTCTATGTACTTTTTGCTAGTTTTAGTCATAAAATACGTAAAAACTTCATCATCTTTCTGCATTTCCCTAGGAATATTTGTAGTGTTGTTTTAAGGATTTAATAATGTTGTTAAGCCAAAGTACGCCTCATTATACCAATCTATGGTTGATCATAAGATAAAGACCAAGTTGAAATTTTCATACACGTGTGTGTTGACTGGCAACTCTGCCTGGTGCCTCTAATAGGTATTTCTGAATCACGCTATCGAAATTTTCTAAGCATCTTGTATACGTACAATATCAAAATGAGACTATCAGCACAGCCACTTTCAAGGCATGATCTCCTACCTTGGTGGGTAATTTTCAAAGTGGTGACCCCAGGCAAGAATGCTTTCTTTCTAAACCTAATCGATAATGGTAACCTTACTTCGTGGATGAAATAGAGCATTACACCATCAAATTAGTTCATCAGGTTTCTTATCTTATGTAGGTCATTATAAAGCGAATAATACAATAACAAAGGAAAAAATATTAAATAATTAAAATCAGGTGGTTTCCACTATAATACGTAATTACTATTTTAATCAAATCTAATAAATCTGGTTTATATTTTGTATAAATGGAGATTGGTTGTCGAGATACGTGATATTAATGTTTTCAAATTGGACGAAAATACGGATTTCCTTATTGTACTTGTTAATTAGTTTTGTTCGAGTATTACTTTCTATTATATTATTATCCTTAATGAAATGTTTATAATGAATAGTCCTGATAGTTATAGTTTATTTATGATCAGAACTATGTTCATTTCTATAAATCAGACTGTAGTGATATGTCTGTTGAATTTAAGATAAACCAATAGATTAGTTATACCGTTGCTATCTGTAATTAATATCAATTAGAACACAGGAAACCTGTTTATTAAATGAGGGGGATCGAAATGAGAAAATCTTTGAGGAGTTTGGAATGCTTCATTTAGGCAAGTGTTTTATATACTTTGGAAAATCAGAAGTGCGTACCTGGAATTCGAACTTCGGAACCCTCGACTGCAAGGCCGAGTTTCAACCACTGAGCTATCACTGTCTATTGGAGGTTCCATCGAGAATAAAACAATGTCCTAACTATATTTATGTTACGTGTCGGTATACCTTGGTTGTATTTGCTACATTTGGAATATAAAATAATACTAATATTGGGCTCCAGATGGTAAAGTTAAGCAAAAACTACTTCGCAACAATCTGCGACCAATTTCTTTAGTGTTTAGAAGTTGCTGAGAAAGTCTAAGTTAACGGTATTGGCAACATTTCCGCAAAGTTACTGCTTTATATACACACAATACACATAATATAAACTTAGCGATAAGGCAGATGGTCTACCTAATGGAAAATAATCGTTATGGACTACGAATATTTGCGACTTCAGAAGAATCGCTAATGCATTTCTGGTCTTGAAAAAAAGTTTTTTAGAACCTTTCATACGTTTCATACCTTTCATAGAAGTTCATACCGTTTTCAGAATTAATATGTATTTTGTGGACGACCTCAGATAGGACTCTATTCTTATTCGGGGTTGATTAGAGATGGGCGGCAGTAGCCATTTACAGTCAGGGGGACAGTATGCTCGTCTGCTACTCAGCTACTGTAGAGCTTGGTTAGGAATGAGACATACATAGAAACTCTCGACGTACTTAAAACATTACGTTATAAATACAGAAAAATATTAAGAACCGTTTCACTTATTTTTATATTGAGAATACATAATATCAATCATAAATTTGTTTCTTATTTAATGCCTAAAAATAT
>DWIJ01000784.1:0-10178 GCA_018248315.1 Chioides albofasciatus
CTGTTTTTTGCTTGATCAACTATTACGCGTTACAATATTGAAGTTAATTGGGATTCAAACGTCACGTTATCATGCCAAGTTAATGGTAACCCCATACCAGAGGTCAATTGGGTACTGAACGCGCAAATCATCGATGGCACTTACAGATATCAAGGGGAAATCAAATATTACGTAATGCAAAGTAACACAGGAAATACAAAATGGGTTAATTTGACGATCATAGACGCTGGTACCACGGATAATGGAGAATACTTGTGTGTGGCGAAGAATGCTGGAGGGGTAGAGGAAAGGAGTTTAACACTCGCCATAACTCACACACCACCAGGAGTAGTGGTCCCAACTGGAATGGACAATAATATGCTGCCAGTTTTAATCGGAGTATCTTGTACCGCTGCTATTTTGCTCATAATCTTGGTGATTATCTGCTACTGCTGTTGTAGACGGCGTGGTATACACAAGAAGAAGGCGGACACCTCGAATGGAGAAGCATTGATTGAAGGGTCAGTGATACCCGAGATGGAGAAGAGTTTGATTACGGCCGTGAACCCGGTGACGAAGCCACCACGACGGTACGACGTGCCGCCGTCCATCACGAGTGGGGGTACCGAAATGTCGGAGCTGAATAAGACGTTGCTGGACAACGATTCTGTATTTGGTAAGTAAATGCTTTGTAACAATATTAAACTAATGTTAGGTTATGATGTAAGCAGTGATAGCCTAATGGTTAATAACTTGGCTTCTCATCCGAGAGGTCCGAGGTTCAAACCCCAGGCACTCACCTCTGACTTACTAAGTTATGTGCGCATTATAAATCAATTATCACGTACTTTAAACCTGCATATCTGAGAGATTTATTTCAAAGGTATGTGAAGTCTAGCAAATCGCACTTGGCCATTGTGGTAGACTATGGCCTAATGCTTCTCATTGTGTAAAGAGACCCGTGCCCAGCAGTTGGACAGTACCAGTAGTGCCTGGAATTTGAACCTCGGACCCCTCGATCGTGAGGCCGAATATTAAGCACTAAGCTATGACTGCTTTAAGCTATCATTTACTACCATTTCATGAATAGTTACGGGTAGATACTTATGATACGCTAATTTATCGAATATTTCGGCATAACTTCGATTTATGGAACTGGGTTGAAAATTTTCCATAAGATTAATGTAAAATATGTACCCATTACATATTGAAATATGTTCATTCTTGTTCATTACGTGACGATATCAGTAAAAAATCGTAATCTATGACAATTTTGTTAAAATATGCGTTTCAAAAAGCAATAGCGATTGATTCTGATCACGTCTAACCAATAATCTATAGTTTGTAGTAGCTACTGACCCATTAGTTGGTGGTGTAATAAATAGAGATAGATAGATCCCATGTTTAGCTGTGGAGTAATAGATACAAGTTAGGCATCTATTCGTCTACCTATAAACTGCGGAACCCACTATAAAGTTTATGTAACAACAACAACAACTAACGCTTCAAATTCTTTGACATTTGAGAATTTCTTCATTTTATGTCCGTTTTAATTCATCTATGCAATATTAAATAGGTATTGTCAAATTTCGATCTTTGGTAGGCAAAAATGGATAGATGATTATTAATATACTTTAATTGACAGTGAGGGAAAACATCGTGAAGAAACCTGCACACCTGAAAGATTTATAAAAAAAATCTCAAAGGTATGTGAAGTCTACCAATACACAATTGGCCAGCGCGGTGGACTATGGCCAAATCCTTCTCCTTCTGAGAAGACACCCGTGCACAGCATTGAGAAAGTAATGGGTTGTTGATGATGATGATTATTATTAATACAGGCGTCAGACTTTTGATCTCAAATTTGCTTAACTTTACATATAGCTTCCGATTCACAGCCTCAAAGCTCTTCACGCACAAATACAACTTTCTTTTCCCTAATGATGCTTATAATTGTGCAACATTTGTAATAACTTCCACTTTCCAACAAAATTAGAGGAGCGCAAAAAAATGAAAAATTACTAATTGCCTTTACTTTGTATCGCTAATTGCTACCAAAGAAACGGGGTTTTTGTAATTGCAATACCAATGGAACGATGTGAAAAAAGAGAATGGTAATTACGTTGCCGATATTGAAATAATTTGTTTCACTCGTTAAAAGACACCATAGTATGTAGTAAGATGTTCGAACTAGATTTTAACAAAAAACTGTAGAATATTATTTATTAGTAATAATTTTAATAAAAAAAAAACAGTAGAAGGTTATTAGCAATATACAAACGTATGTGTTTAATATGATATGAAGTGGTTTGATCCATAAATCATGAAAATATGATTCATTCCAAAATAAATAATAAACCTATATGAAGTCACGAATTACCCGTTACTTTATGTTTTTGGACTAAAATTACCGCGGAATTGAAACCTTTTAATATACAATATCGCAAAACATGCAACTGGGTCGAAATTTCGGCAAAAAAGAAATTAAAACCGCGTATTGTGAGTACGTTACATATTAAAAATCCTCTACTGCAACTGAAAACTCAGTTAGAATGTTACATATACGTAAATTTGCTATTCAAATACAAAATTAATAATAAAACATGACGGCAGAGGTTAGAAACTGTTGCGATAGTGTCATCGCACTCGATCCCGATAGAATTCTATCCCCTATATACTTTTTCAAAATTGTTAAAAATAATTTTAACTTATTTGTTCCAGCTCACAACGACGACGAGAAGCGGTCTCTGGACTTCGACCACCAAACGAAGCGGTCACAAGATGCTCTAAACGTGGAGTATGGGCGAACGGATGGACGGGCATATCCTCCAGACCTGCTGTCCTTCCCAGCCAGAGCTGCACAAATATCCCCCGCAGCAAGCAACGCTTCAACTGTCCCGGACACGAGCAGACTCCAACTGAATCCAGTCAGCCCGATACATTCTCCAATTTATGGTATGACGACCAATCAAAATCTCTTCAGGACTCTTCCGTACTCACGATCACAATCTCCATTCACGGCTCCGATAACACCACCCGTCGTTACACCGCGACAAGGATATGTAACCATACCAAGAAGGCCAAGAGTTCCTAGTTGGTCAAGCACCGCTAGTACACAAATCCTTCCAAGTACTGAAGCCCAAGAACCTTTATACGATAACTTAGGCCTAAGAACGACTGCAGATGGTAGCTCAGTGCTTTCATTGAACAAAACTGGCTTGGAGCATCAGTTTTCACCTATGAGGAACAGACCTCTACCTGCAACACCAACAGCATACGCACCACCTCCGCATCAAGTATATTATGCACCTATCGAAGAACAGGAACCAGCGCCTTCCCCAGTTCCACCGCCATTCATGCCCAACAGAAACAGCATAAGTTCTCAGTTGTCTAGCCAGCTCTCTACACCTGGTCCCCAAGAACCAGTGAACCCTCGAATGAGCTGGACAGCGAAGAATACATCAACACCTCAACCGGAGCCAAGAAAGCAACTATTCAGCAACTCTGATAACAGAAGTGTTGATAACCAATCACAAGTATCCGACAATAGCACGCTGAGCCGAAAAGGAAAACCAGAGACAGGGTCATTGAGAAGAAATCCTAGAGACAATAAGGAAGAAGCAGGCTCCCCATCGAAAGACGACCCAAGGAAAAACGAAAGTAACGTGTCTCTTAACCAGTCCGGAACTCTAGGCCGAAGTGGGAAGATACCTCCCAGGCCCCCGCCAAAGCCTAAGAAAAAGCCTAGCACTGAGGTAAATCCTAATGAACCTCTGTTCGAAGACGAAGGAGAAGACGGTACGGAAGTGTAGCCTATAGAGATTAAGGAACTAAGTGAACAATGAAGTGCCAACGAGCTTTTAGTGATTACGTCACGGGAAGTGAAGTGATATCAGTGAACTGTGGGAGTGCAATCGGATCATTTATTTGCGGTGCTCGTGTAAATATCTGTCGTGCTAGATTTTTTACTATCGCGTACAATTACCTTATGGACCATACGCAACTTATCGTAAGTCTATCGTAGTTAGCATTACATGCCATGAAATTGAGTTTAAAGGATTGTGAATTGTACACAATATGTTACATAATTTAACTATTTATTCTTTGTGGTACTGTTGGTTTAAGATGAGACGGTAGCAACTCTTGAACGCTTGCCAGTCGCGAAGGCATCTCTTGCATCCATTCAAGACTGATTACTCTAAATTCGTTCAGTTGACAACATTCCTGTTGAACATTAGCATTTTCCAGGTCTTGAGACTATTCCATTTATGCTTTCCATTTCATAGGTTTGCTAGGAAGTTCTAAAACTAGTGAGTATTCGGAAGACTGATACGAGATTGTTAGTCGCTTTCAACTATTGATGACGTCAATAGTTACTTTAAAGCGATCGTAAGAATCGGATCTTTCACTAACATGTCATTCACACATATTGCACATTTTGTAACGACATTTTGTTTAAAGAAATGTGCATATTTATGCAGACTTTGACCTACAAATCTTAAGACTTATTAGCATAATATTAATTGACAGGTATTATCCAAAGCATTTGGTTTAGAATACTAATAATAAACAGTACTCTTTTCTATTTATCCTTGTTCTATAATTCTCAAAAATATGCAGCCAATTAGGCCAATTTGATTACGCAAATTTAAGTTACCAAGGAGATTACAAAATTTTATCAATGTACAATATGTGTGAGATTCCATTTATTTTAAATATCATTATCTTACTAAAATATTTAACTTCTCATCTAAGTTAATATCATTTTAGTTGTAGTCGTGTATTGTGAATGTATATTTTAGATCGGCGACATAGTTTCAACCACCAAAAATCACATTACAACAATTGTTGTGGACTGGCATTTTTACACATTTGATATTGTTATCTTAACTATACCTATCATAAAATTATATTACTTCTTTGACGAAATCAAATTGTATATGAAGCTGTTTTAAAATATTTAAACCCTAATGAATAAATTTTAACTAGCCATATCACCGATATAGACATTTTTGCCAACAATAATAGTAAATGTACTATTCTTCCCTCAAATGGTTTGAACTGTGTTACCGTCTACAATTAGATGTATTGGGTTGATGACATTGGTCACCGAATGATCATTGTTGTTCTAATCCAATTTTGGAAAAATAGTTCCTAAAACAACAGTTTTTAATTACGTTAGGTCATACGCACCGATGCAAGTGGTTAGACTCTCTTAATAAGTTTGATGGCTTTAACTTTAAGGTTTACGGTGCGATTATAAACTTTTCGTTTTCAAAAGTTTTTTTTGGTACTGCATCTCTTGCAATTTGAAATGTTTCTATGAATTTCAGCATTTTACAATTTTATCTCGATCAGCCATTTTAATCAGGATATAGATAGTGGATATAAATATTTAAATACATTTTTAAAGTTAAAGAATTTCAGAATTCGATATGGATGCTAGTTCGAAAGTTTTATTAAATTCGACCTTTCCTTGTGGTGCATTTTGAAGTGAGGATTACTTTACAGTAGATGCCACATCTCGGGGGACATACACTACTCTAGTTTTCATGACACGTCGGATAATATTATCTTTATTGTTGTCAGTTTTACAAGATAACATCTTCTCTTTACATGAAATAGACGTTGATAGTTGGAATCGAATTTATTCAGAAGTATTATTGAGAGGAAATTTTATCGTTGTCATTTTTAGGTAACATTTCGTCTAACCATGATCTATTTATGTGTTTAGAGATTTGACGTTGACAAAATTTGTGTTTCAAATACATCCTTAGCTTATATTTGTACCTGATAATTTGTACACTCATCACTCACTCATGAGCATTGTACACTCTAAAAAGTTGCAAACACAGTATTAATAAATTTTTCGATTTGAATCTATATAACGTAAAATGTTGTCTTAACCTTATTGTTTAGTATATCATTTATTACATTTTATTGTTCCTTTGAGATGTGGTCGAGTTCAGACTGGTGCTTTTTTGATGAGTTTTAGCTTTTTTATTTATTGTAATGATTTTATATTCGCACCTATTTTCAATGTACGCACAAAATACGGTGGAACTAATGTTTTTACCAATTTTACTTAACTTATTATGTGTTTTATGAGTTAATCGCTAAATTTGGTCCACCGAGCGTATTTTAGTTAACCAAGGAAATTGTGAAATGATTTTAAATTTGTATCAGACAATTATAGCCAATATGTCATCGTATGTAAGAATGTTATTGGTATGAATTGAAATCAGATGTATTACGTATATGTTATTTACAGTTGGCGGCACAAGTTGTGTTACAAGTACATACATAATGACATATACATTAGTTTTAAACCTGTGTGGCTGTATGCATTGTTTCTATATGTTTCTGTGGATTGTACAATGTACGGTATTTTTACAATTTATACTGTAGACATCCAGTTTTTATAGATTTTAACGCTATGTGTACATAAACATTATTATTAAAAGTGATTAAAGCTATATTTCAGTAATGGTGTACTTTTTTGTTATCTTAATATACACATACATAATTTAAAGGTCCTATACTGGACATATGGAGGTCTCTCCTAAAATATAAGGGCCTGGAAACACTTCAGTTGGCTATGTACAAACATGACACTTGCTACATTTCTAGCCCACGCTAGAATTCTATGCCTATGAATATACAGACATCCAAACCTAAAAAAACAGTTTAATTTATCATTAAGCGTCTACTTCAAAGAGGAACAAATCCTGAACTCCGTGTCGACGAGATGATCGCTATACCACTCGGATCATCACTCATTGAAACATAAGTTAGATTTAATTCAGTCATCGCTTTCTATGACATTCACTACAAAGTGAATTACTATTAGGGTACTTATACACGAGCAACATTTCGACGACAGATGGCGACCACTACTGCCTATCATCAGTGATCGACGAGATAACAACCAAAACCTGTTGTTACTGCGACACCCGACGATCGCCAGTCACTATCAACGTTAGCGAAGGTCGCCGAAACAAACTGTCGCTCGTGTGTTGCTTCAATGTCGCTCGTGTGTCCCTTAGACCCAATTCTAAGCTCTATGACAAAATATCCAATTTAATATAAAACAACAACAATTATTGCATAAAAGTATATAATAAAATATATAAATCCATAAAACCCGATTAGTCGTATACACAAAAGGACCCATTGGGAATAACCCAATTAATAATTCTCCAACATTGAGAATTAATTTGAAACTTTTAAATAGTAGTCACACTTCCTGTTATTTGTATTTGGGACAAAAAGTAATTAGTGTTTTTGTACTAAAGTAGAATTAACATCATTAGACCTAAGAGGTATTACCGCCTAACTTTTCTCTGGCATTAAGCAGTTATTTTATATATCATATGAAAGTAGCAGACGAGCATTCAGTCCACTGGATGGTAAGTGGCTACGACCGTGGACATCTGTAATCAACCTCAGATAAGATAAGATTCCTACCTGAGGTCGGCCACAGATGCGCCGCTACCCCTTAGGACTAAGCTAGAATGCCTCGAAAAGTAGTAAAGTTTAAATGTGGTAGAATCCTCTGTGTTTCGACTCCGGCAGCACCACCGCCACACCTATTTCTGCCTTATAACAGCAGTGTGAAGCGCTGCTGTGTTCTGGTTTGAAGGGTGTGGTAAGGGAGACATACTTTTTCGAGGCATTCCAAGACGACGTTCCGGTCGTCAATTAAGATTGAAGTAAAATGTAATACGTTTGTATAAAAACCTTTTGAAGGTAACAGTCGTACTGAATTTCAAAGGTCTTTCGGACGACGGCTGACGTCACAGGACAGAATGAATTAAAAAGGAGCAAAAAATCCAATGACCCAAATACAAGAGCAATACATACTAAACTTCGTATTGTGATTTTACTGGCCAATGCTTCGCTCGTAAAACCGCGTAGGGTTGCCACTACTAACTTTTTTATAATATCCCCTATATTATAGCAGACAAGCATGTATGCCACCTGATAGTTAAGTGACTACTGCCACCCTGGACATTTGTGATCAATCCTAGATAAGATTAAATTCCTACTTGAGGTTGGCCACAGATGCGTTCTACTCGTGAGTACCAAGTTGGAACGTCTCGAATTCAAATTTTCTTTCTTTCAAATTCTAATCTCATTTATTCAACATTGATTCATATATATAGAACTCTTTTTGAACGAATTCAAACTACCACGGCTTCGGAAGGTGATTCACTATGGAGAAGAAGCGGCGAAAGAAATTCGGATAAGTATGTTTCCCTTATCATCATTTAAAGCGGATCGCAGTATCGTTGAGCATTGCTGTTAATAAGCGGAGATAGTGCAGCGGTGGTGCCGCCAGAGTCGTACCACAACGGGTTTTACCGCTGTCAGTAAAAATTAAAATATGAAATAATTGTTATTTATGAAGCATATGAAGATTGGCTTCAAACGGCTTTCTAACTTAAAAATGTCGTCGACGTCAAAGTTTTTAAGGAATAATACCCAGTCAGCAGCCATAGAATTAATATAGAGCTTGTGATACGTTTTTTTACATTCAAATAATCAAATTATATACTGAGTCAACCCTAGCGATATCCCGGTAGACATATAACATATCCAGGGTAAGAAGTATAAAGCCTCATACTGACTACCTATTTTATCCTTTGCACATTTTTTCCTGTGCGAATTTATAGCCTAATCTTTGAGTACTGTGGTAAAAAAGAATGTCTATATAGGCATTGAAGTTATAAATTCTTAGAGTAAAAAACATACATCGAAATGCCGTCGCATCGTGGTACGTTGCACATGGCAAAGATATTCACAAGTAAATCGAGCGGATATCGAAATTTACTGTAACTAAGTATCTAAGCAGCGATAGGCTAGTGGTTAAAACTCGGCCTCGATAGAGGGATCCGACGTTCAAATCAGGCACGCACCTGTGACCTTCTAAGTTATGTGCGCATTAGAAATGAAATTACCACTCGCTTTAACGGTGAAGGAAAACATCGTGAGGAAACCTGCGTACCTAAAAATCAAAGGTAAATGAAGTCTACCAATACGCACTTGGCTAGCGCGTTGGGCCCTGGCCTAATCCTTCTCATTCTGAGGGAGAACCCTGCCCAGCAGTGGGACAGGAATGGGTTGTTGATGAAGTATCTAAAATTGCATAAATTTGTAGAGATTTGTGTCGTAGTGACTGTAGCCGTTCGCGATTCCATGACGCACTAATAAATCCGATGTTAAAATCAACACCACCACAAAGAAACAATAAAAACATAATGTAAAAATGTAAAAAAGAGCCGTTTTGCTACGCGGGTCACGAGAAACATGCTGTAGACAAGTTCAAACCAATAGAAGGGTCAACCCTAACCTACAGTCGATATTTTGGTAAACAAAACAATGGTAACATGATCCATGGTAAAAAGTACAAAGCCTCAACTGACGGGTTATTTTGGTCCTTTCGTCACACCGCCTTTATCGCCGCCTTTGGAGTTTTATGGTCTTCAAAATAAAGGAGTCAAAAATAATGAAAATCAAAACACGGTGGTCTTGAGAATTTTGGTTTCAACGTTGTTTTATTTTCAACAGACACTCACGTATAGTTCTTTAATTTTTTTTGTAATATGGAAGTAGCGAATGATCATACAGTTTACCTATCGGTAAATGGTTAATACCGCTCATGAACATCGATAAGCAATCCTAGGAAACGGAGTGCTACCTGAATTCGGCGACAGAGACTTTCCAACCCCCAAGGATCAAACTGGAACGCCCTGCATAATATGTCTCCATTACCACACCCTTCGAACCAGAATGCAGCGTGGTGCAGCGGAGCTTCCTACGTAACAGGACAGTGTTTCCTACATAAAATCGATACACTAATTAGTAATTATCGATTTTCATTTCAACGAAAATTGTTGGTTGACTGCTCTATAGATCGATGCCTTATAAGAACCAAGCTTTCATTCCCCGATGTTATAACTCACCGAAAACCAATTTACAGATGTTTATTTCAACTACACTATACTTGACCGACTAATCATTCGTATGTAACATTTCACCGATGATTCGTGTAGACTTTGTTATATTAGGTATTTTGTTATTTACAAAATTCTCGTGTCACAATGTTCGTTCCCGTACTCTCCGAAACGGCTTGACCGATTCTCATGAAATTTTGTGAGCATATTGAGTAAGTCTGAGAATCGGCCAACATCTATTTT
>DWIJ01000785.1:0-10174 GCA_018248315.1 Chioides albofasciatus
TTATATAGCTTATTTAATTTACTGATGAATACATAATTATATTGATATTAGACTCTAAAATGAAATGTATTAATTATTAGATCTAAAAAAAATTTATGCAGAGCAGAGCAGAACATGTTTATTGTTGTAAGACATAAAATATGAATAAACATTTATATATTTAAGGGCGAGATACATTAGGGTAGGAAACATTGTACAGGTGAATCAGTGATTCAGTTAGCCGTCGTTAAAATTCACAGCTCATAACAGACCCGGCGTGTCGGGGCTCGTTATGAATCGTTATGAATTTTTACTGTTATCGCGTCCCTCGTTACTGTTTACAACTGTAACACTTCTTATTGCGATATCTCAGGTGTTGACAATGTAATGAGAGCGTTTATTTTTATATTTCGTAATCTGGTTGATTATTTTTTTATATTCCTAGTATTGGTTATGAGTTTTTATGTTCTATGTAGAGTTTTATTCAAAGAAAAGTCGGCACAAGGAAATTTGTTAATATGTATAACGGAATGTTACGTGACACAGTACAGGCGATAGAAGATTTATAAGATATCAAAAATGAAAGCTTGTTTAAGAAACATTAATAACAGTGAAAATGTTGTAAATAACATAATTATATAAATGACATAATAGTGAGTGATAAAAGTCATTAAGGTATTCAATCACACATACGATACTGACAGCATTGTAAAGGTGAATCCTGTGAGGTGAATCAGTGGTACAGTTTGCCGTCGTTAAAGTTCACTGCTCATGATCATGATTGATCATAAATGACATAATAGTGAGTGATAAAAAATTGTACAGGTGAATTGGTGACTCAACGTGTCGGGGCTCGTTATGAATCGTTATGAATTTTTATTGTTATCGCATCCCTCGTCAATATTTACGGTTCTAATAACGACATCTCAGGTGTTTACAATAGGCTGATAACTTTCATGCTGACATTTCTAACCGGTTTTGAGTTTTAATGACATGATGGTCAATAGCACAGTGTAGTTTATCTAATAATTATGTAAAACGCAGAATTTATAGCATTTGTAATAGAACTTACATACTCAATTTCAGCTCAATTTTAGAAGTTGTAAGTTTTGACCCTAAAATACACACGAATTACGAGGTAAGTTAAATAAAAGCTTACAAAAAATCTCAAAGTAGTTCTGATGAAAAAGCATCATAATAAAAATCTTCAACAAAATATTTTAGCTCTTTTCTTTTCAAGTCCTTTGAAAGATATTTTCTCAATTGGCGTTCACAAGAAACTTAGTCGCTAGTCTAGTTGAAATTGATATAACTACTTGATTTTATTTTCAAAGTATAGATTCTAACTTTATGTTTCTTTATGCAAACCTTATTCCGCCTTCAGTTTATTAGTATTTCAACAGCCTCGGAATAATATAAGGAACGATAACTAATAATTATAATTAAAAATTTAAATTAATCCTACGATACCTTATCCATCAATCCGTTAGGGCAAAATGGCATACATACACATACGCTCGATAAATATGTATAATCCCTGCGTAGTCGGGTTTTATTTTATAATATAGGAGTAGTAGACAAGCATGCAGTCCTCCTGATGGTAAGAGGGTACTGCCGCCCATAGACATTTATAATCAACCCCAGATAAGATTAGATATCTATCTGAAATCGGTCACAGTTGCGCCGCTACCCTTGAGGAGTAAACTGGAATCCCTCAGAAAAGTATGTCTCTCTTACCACACCCTTCAGACCAGAACACAGCAGCGCTTAACACTGCTGATATTAGGCAGAAATAAGTGAAGCGGTGGTGCCGCCGTCGAGCCACAGAGGGATCTACAACCTTCAAATTTATTATAAGGAATATGAAAAAATGTCACATTAATATTCATCTTAAGTACAAGTGCACTTCACAAGTCACAAGTACATTGTACATTCATATATTAGTT
Source organism: Chioides albofasciatus (assembly GCA_018248315.1). Lineage (NCBI taxonomy): Eukaryota > Metazoa > Arthropoda > Insecta > Lepidoptera > Hesperiidae > Chioides > Chioides albofasciatus. Next base: position 1,926 of record DWIJ01000785.1, read on the forward strand.
AACAAGACAAGACGGTACAATAACTTTGTTTTTATACGACTTCTGTCAAGACAATAGCCTCCAAAAGGAGATAAACTCCGTCTGAAAAAGTGGTAACCACAGAGCTACATAATTATCGAAATACCGTGACACCATGCGAACGGCATAATTATTATATTTAAATTTGATGTCAACGAAAAATCCTATCATTCATTTCATTTCAAACCAGAATACTCATCATTCACTGAATTTTAATACATTATTCAGACCGACACTTATCATGCTATACCATGTGACCAAAACAAATGCAATTCACCACACCTCAGTTCCACCAACGCCTATTATTCACAAGTTTGTTACTACCACCACACGCTAAGTTTTTGGTTGCTTCGCTATTCACAATAACAATAAATGAAACTTATTAATAGAAGAAAAACTTTTTTTTTACTAAAACATTGCAAATATACCCAGACATGAAATGTCTATAACTGAAGAAAAAGTGATATGACATGTCTATGGATAACACAATAAGGAAGGAAAAAAGAAGATGAACTAATATATTGTTTCCATACAGATAAAATTATTACAGAAGTTTAATGTGGAATATTTATTGGGAATTACAGTCAGGGCTATTTTTCTTGAATCTTCCATGTTTCTCTTGTACTCATTTGTATTACCACTATTTATTAGTTAAACCAGCCGCCAATTATCTTACGTAGTAGATTTAAGCCCGTTTTTAATATTTAAATGAATATTTTGGGTATCAAAAACCGACAGTCAATTTCTTCACACTAGACATTATTATTTTTAAAAGCTTACCTATAGTTTTTGATGTAGGTATAGTACTAAAAATTGGTAGATTAATTATTATTAAAAACTTGAATTGATTATAATATTATGTTAGTGCGATCGTTATAACTAAATATGAGTATATCATACAAAAAAAAGCAATTAAAATGTCAAAGGAGACATAAACCTCCTCCCACGAGCGCAATACCTAGCTAGCAAGTTGCACATAGCAAGAATGTCCAAGCTCACATTAAAATATTAATATTCTTCTGCACGTAGCGGTTGCTCATGCATATTAATGTGCGACATATTGACCGCAGATATTTCTCATCAGAATGGACCGCCTAATCACTGGAGCAGCTGCAACCCTGCATACGTTGAGATGATATTTATATATTTATTTACAGCCCTAGGGACTTAAAGTAGTAAATAATGCATTTTTTGCTTTAAGATAAAAATATGAGTAACGAGGTAAGCATTAATAAATTAAAGAATTTTAATAGTTGGTACAGTAAAATACCAATAAATGGCGAATAGGCGATGGTTTAACATTTTATACTTGCATATCCGCGCAATGTGTTAGGACAAAAGGAGAGAAAAAAATAGAAGTAGGTAATAAATACCCAGAACAAGAATCAAAATTCATCACTAAGATACAGGTATACTGTCGGGACATGGATCAATCCTGAGGATTCTACCCGTGGGTACAGTTTGGTTTGAGCTCCGCCACATAAGTTGCATAATATAACTTTAATATTAGATTTCGCTCTTACGCATTAGAAACAACAGCATAATAGGTACCTATAGGTACCTATGCATTGCATTTTTCTGTATCTAGAAATGTCTTATAAAGGCCTGAAATAATCTAGTGCGAATAAAATACAAGTCAAGCTATCATTTCACTACATAAATTTGTAGCGACTACTTTCTAAAATATAAAATTGTTATAACAGAGTAGATCACAGTTGTGGCCGGTTACAAATAACGAATTAACGGAACAAGCCTGCGAAGGGTTAGTCCATGGGGTTGCATGCAAATTAAATTTTCCAGTGCGTTCCGACGTCGCAGGCGGTACCACCGACAGCGGTCGTTAGTACCTCTATTGTGCATTTATTAATTCAACTGCACAATTTATGGACCGCCAGTACTATGTATCGACTTGAACGCATAAATTGTAGTAATTGAAACTTAATGCGGGCTCCGGATTGATGTGTAGCCTCGACCGCAGATAATTCCTTTATTGGTTTGCCGCAATTAAAAATTATTAGGGCCACTGGGAAAGTTTGGCGTGAGAGATAAGACCCAAGATATGTAGAACAATTTTTGTGTTATTTTCGGCCGTAAAAGTACTCGAAAATGTTAAATTTCGATGACTATCACGGGTCGTAAAAAACATTTGATTTATTTATTTCGTTTCTGTTTTAATACGATGGCCTTATTGATAAAAGTAAGTGCGTAGTACGTTAGTGAAGTCATAAAGGTACCTATATAATAATAATTAAGATATGCACCTGTAACTCGTTACATTCTATGAACATTCCTCGGGAGACGTCGTTCAGTCAGACTTCATAATTGTCACTTTAGAGCGTTTTAATTACGAGAGCCCTATTCCAAGGGTGTAATGTGTCCTTAAGCGGTGAATGGGGGGTATGCGCCTTTATGTCCTTGTAAACTACAATATGGCCGCATTATGTTTTACTTGAATGACTGTTGCTACGTAATAAGGTCTTTAATACTGTCCGGAATACAACCTGATTGGTATTTGTTGCTTCGTTATATTTTCCATTAAATGACTTCAGTCCTTTAAGACTTTCATTAAACCTATCATAATTATAAAAATGTCTCCCTTTGTCTGCCATGATTACATTTTCAGAGAGATCGTGCCCTCTTCAGAAATATATACGAAGCCCATTGAAATAAGTTCATACAAATTGTAATAAAGGAGAAGATATCTAAGCGCAATTAAGGGGCCCTTATAATTCAAGAATGCGTTTAATATTCTCCCTTCCCGCCCCTCGTTATAAGACCAGTGATTAAATCGCGTCTCTCACGCATTCAGACCGCGTTCTTCGCTGAACGCCGCCATTTTGCTACGACGCAATTATAATTAAAAATTAATCCGCCACCAAGAAGAAAACTCAAACAATATCTCATGAACATCTCTGAACGCTAAATCAACGCATTAATATACAACGACTCGAATATCAAGTTTAAAAACTCAGTAGTCATTCGTAAAAATTATACGTAGATTAAATAGGATCGTGTATTATTTACGCTCGTCCGTATGCCAGTAATAACATATTTCTCTTTTATGTTAAGTCCGTAAATGCGTGGAATTAAAGAGGATCTCTATCGGACGGCATTTCAGGTAGATATTCATAAAGCTACACGGTAAATTGCTGGGCATACAGTTATGTTAATGTTAAGCCTCCCTCACCGGGCCAAAAAGATAGGATTGCAAATTTGCGGCCAAAAATTTATGATAGCCGCGTAGCCATATAGCTCCCCTCGGGGCGTGGGGTAAAATAGGCCTATCGGCGTTTGGGAGAGCTGGGCTACGCTCGTTGTCGGCCAAAATGACCCTAAACATTTTATTTGGTAGCATCGCTATTCCCGTAACGCGGCGGAATTGCGCCGACTAATCTTGAGCCACAATTTAAGGGGTGTTTTCGCGCCTGTTTCGTATAAATATAGCTGAACGTTTGCATGGGGTTATGGACATGCGAAGTTACTGACATCCGGAATCAGTGGTCGGGCTGTTTGGACCGCTCTAACCTACGTTCCTAGCATACAATTTTTAAATTCTTCTGGCGTGTCATGGTGTCAGTCTCGTAGGTAGCTTTGTCCGCGGGGTGAATAAAATTACGCTGTAAGCGATAGGTACGAGTCTTATTTATTGGCAATCGATTAGCACCCTTACGCACATAAACAAGCTTAGCGTAATTGAAGTGCTTCCGTGATTGGATTAGCAGATTGTGCCTACACCTAACAACTTTTACGTAATGAACAAACAACCTTCCGCGTAATCCGCCGTCATTTTGTTATTTATACGGCATTCTCATTTTGCGCCTTTTCGCTGGGTATTAATCTATCAGCTATTGTTAGGCTGAGTCTCTAAGCTTAATAAAATATTCCTCTACAACACATAATTTTCTCATTAAACAAGTATCTAAGATATCAAAACAATAAAATGTTGAATCATCGTCAAACATTAAAATTAATTGGTATAAAAATGTTTCTTTAACTATCGCTATGACTACAATTTTCTCATAAAATATTGCACAGCAGGGTTAGAAAAGGATCTACGCGACCCCTAACGTGTAAACTTGTTTACGAACCAAGCTAGCTTAGGGCTAGTGCCCATTGAGGGGGTTAAAACAAATTTAGATGGTAAAGAATGGAAACATATTGTCCACCGTTGCCAAGTAATAGGTAAGTACATTCCCACATCGATATATTTCCGAATGTAAATATGACACCCCATAAACTGAATGTTTTATCGGCTGCCACTACCATTCCAATTTATTCTGGTCATTTTTGTCTACTTCGAGGGTGTTCGTTTCTTAGGGGAGAATTTATGGCTCCTATTATGTCTTTTTTGGTGCTAATACCAACGCCACCTCTGAACTAGTTGGTCAAGTTTTACATTCGAAATTATTCAGGAAGATCGATGATTATACGCATAATGTGATAAGGAACTGGTTTTCAATTGAATGTGTGTCTTATTACCATACAAAGAATTCGATTATCATAGAAAAGATAGTTGTATGGAAGCTAAAACCTGTATATTTAAGCCTTTATATAGGTATTCTTAAATTGACAAGATTAAAAAAGTGGACCACAATAACAGTAAAATAGGCACACAGTTAAATAAAGCAATAAAATGTATTTAATCGAAATAATCAAATATATTTGCACGTAGATGCAATAAATTTGTTTGCCTCTACAATTGATCAAGTAGCGAGATCGGTATCGGCGAGGCTTCCCGCATTGTAATCCGTTGTTTGGGACGATATCGAGCAACCCAACAAAATATTCTGATCTCGTTCCGATGTAACGCCCTTCGTACCGCCGGCCCCCGCTATTTATACCTCTGTTATTGGCACTACTTCAATGTCAGACGCACCCTGCGCCCCTAGATCCCTAAAGCCCCTAGATGCCTTCAGTACCCTCTAACATACATTACGCTATGCCGCTCGAATGCTAAGGGCTGCAAGAGCATTATGAAATTATATCAATCCCGTGGGTTTTATTGTCGATTACAATTCAGATTTGACACCTCGTGTTTTTGAAATAAGGGTTGGGCTTGACAGTACATAAAAGTTACAATTGGGAATTTCAAATTTGTATAACTTTAGCTAGCTATCTCTTTATAATCAGGCATGCGTTACAAGTAGGTATACGAGTACATCATACATTGTACTTTGATGTTATGAAGTTACATATCAATGCTGCCATCTGAATATGTTTATATCATAGCTACACGCAAAATTTGCCGTTCGGCACGTTGAAAGCTGCATATCCATACGTAGGAGTACCATCTCGGTATAAATTATGTAAATATTAGTATGACATTTATCGTAGCCGCTTTCCGGTCGGCAAATACTAAGAAACATGATAATAAAAATAGTAAAAATCTCTAGTATGTTTAAAGCTAAATGGTTTTAATTACTAAGGTTCTGTTGCAAGCGTGGGTAGAAACTCCATTCATGTTAAACTGTTTATTTTATCGATTATCAAGCGAGTGTTCCTACTACAGATGTTAGCAACTATTTATAAGATTGAGCCGTTAGGAGAAGCTTCCGCGCTGGACAGATCTGATGAAACATTTAACGGAAATATTGTTTTTTCCGTTCATTGATCGCTTTGATGTGAACGATTTATTATCATATCAAATGTTGGTTAAAAATATTACGTTTAAGTTTAAAGGAAATATTTATTGAATGTAACATAAGTCATTTTTACGAAAGAAAAAGAAAGTGGATTTTTTATGAATTTCATACAAATGTCATAGTACTAATTATGTAAAGTTAACTTTAATATTGATTGCTATATGAATGAACAGTAACTAGCAACTAACAAAGAAGTTTTTTGTAATAAGTGCAAAAAAATATTTAAAAATTTTCATTGTTAACAAAAAATTGCAGAATTTTATATTTAAATATAAGAGTAAAGTAACATTACCTTACCTTTATATTTTAACACTCTCCCCAGGGACTAACAAAACAGACGTTAATTGAAACTTATCAATATCTAACAGAACAGTGTCCCTTTTTCGTTCTATTAATTTACATAAGCAAGCAATTTCTGCTCATACACGTCGACCTGCGTAGCTACCGTTAAACAAATACGAAAAAATAAAAATAAGCGTTTTATTAGACCTCAATGTGAACATATGATAGCTAAGCACGCCATGGGTGGTTATGTTAGTCCAGTAATTACAATCCCCAATTATAATTCCCCACGCTTGATTTCCATAAAACCTGTATTTATAAAACCTACGCGCTACGAGTAAGTCTAGATTAAATCTATAAATCAGGCCCGACGCTGAGACAAGCCAATGTAGCCCTTTAGATAAAGCCATTAACTTGTATTAATTATTGTTGGTCAGAAAGAAAACTTTAGCCAAGAACGTCTGGTGCTTATGAAAGCGGGATCCGTAGGTTCGGTATTTGGTTATAGACAATAAATAACCATACCCTATTTTTTATGAAAAATAAGGTTATTTTTGTATTGTTATTATGATTTTGGTCGTACATTTTACAACTTATAAGATCGAAAAATAAAAAGGTCAAATAAAAACTTGTAATTGAAATTCCAAATATTGATAATAAGTATCGTTCAAAGAGCTACTTCTTTATCAATATATTCAATTGGTATGGGACCTTTACATATTTCAGTCTAAACAGCAGATAAATGTGGAAGCAAAAAAGTTCTGTCAGTATAAAAAGTACAAACATCAGTCTTTTCCGGTTGGTAGCGAAACATGACTGTGTGTATGTAAGATAAACCAAAATGTCATTTTATTAAAGTACAGGTGGTACTAGAAAATACTAGTGCTTTTTAACAAAATTTGCAATACATTTCAATAATAACTTTCTTTAAAATCCTAACGGAACTACACGGAACCCTAAACGTTTACTAAGAGTGGGTAGCTTTCAAACGAGTCGGTCAACCTCAAAAGGAGAACGCGTCAAAAATTCTTGGATCGCACAATTAAGCTTCTCTACAATAAAATTACAATTTAATTACTTATAAGCGGCAATTAAATTACAGGAACGTCGTCTTAATTGGACGTGGTTCTGCATGTTTTAATATTTTGTAGAAGTGTATTTTCTGAAAGCAAAGGAGAATACACCTCCTTCGTGTTTATTTAATACGAGATATACTAATAGAAGTTTTAATTTCAATACTACAAAATAAAGATTGATGTCCACAAAAACTATTTTTTCCTTAAGATTGTTTCGATAAAGTTTAAGTCTTACTTTTTGGAAATACTTTTTGGAAACACAGAGTTAGGTATATCTATTTTCAAACTGTACTTAGTTTATTGAACTATAAAATAGATGAGGCTACCTTGAGGTAGCGGTATTTTAGAATTAAAACAGCTTACCTTTAAGAAGCGTTCTCGGGGCATTTATTTTATTTTGCTGTTTATATCTGATTTTATATAAAGTAATTGCGATGACGTCGTATTTTCAAATAAAAAAAAAATTTTAAACAGTATATTAAACACTCATACTTAAAGAATAAGGGTACGCGCAGGCATACCGAAGTGAGCGTTAAATTACAATGTCACACGAATTATACCTCATTATAGAACAGCTTATAATTACTTCGCGCGACCCGAGAACTATAAAACAGTGTGAAGTCGTAAAGTTCCTGCATTTGTTTACTTAAATTTAGTTAAAACCCCATTGTTTGATGACTACATGCATTAAAATGATTAAGAAGTAGGTACTTATTAATTAAATTTTCGTAAGCCATTTACTAATCGTGCTACTTAATGTTTAGTGGCTTATGACAAAATAAAACATGAAAGTCACTGAACTTTAATATTTTTGGTACCAGGTTTGTTTAAAGAAAAATGTATATGCTAAAGTTAACATTTGTTAAAATAATGGCTGTTTTATGAATTTATGATACGTTTTCAGGATAATTATCCTCTGTGTATTTGTCCATTTAGAGATGCATAAAAAAGTGAGGAATAAATGAAGACATTTTTTTCACGTGTATTATACACATCATATTTAATTTAGAGAAGTTAAATATTTAAAATACAAAACTTGGGACCTTAATCGCTGCAATTTGAGTGATCTCTACATTTTTACCTCCGGAGATGTATGTGACACTAACGCAGGTGGAAAGTTACGGTACCGCTATTATTGGGAAGCTTCGAACAATGCATATAACCAAACCCCCTGTACCCAAAGGTGAACTAAACTTAGATGTGCCTGGCAAAAATTAAGCACTTGGAGTAT
>DWIJ01000786.1:0-10173 GCA_018248315.1 Chioides albofasciatus
GTGTCCCCTGGATGCGGGATGCTGCACGATATTTGCGACCACGCGAGTACTAAATCTCAGGAGACAATATTCTAGACGTAGTGTTTTGCTCTTTAAAAGCCGTGTCTTAGCGAACTTAAACGTGGCAGAGCGTCTGATAAAGGCTTCCATTATTTATTACCATAGAGTATTTGTTTATTGTGCTTGTAGTAAATCAATATGTAGAAGTACTTCTATAAATGTTTTAGGTTTTAATTTTCCTGTTTTTTTTCTGAATGGAAAAAAGCTAATGAAAAATAAAGGTGAAAGCATGAGTAGTTTGAAATCAGGTGGATCGTAATATCATTTTCTACTTGCCTTATAGACAAAGTAAGTTTCACTAAGGATATAACCGAAGAACTATAACACGGAACTCTTCAAATGACTTGCAAAAAGAAACCTCTTTCCAAACCAATGCATTGGCATTTCCTCAGATGTTGAATGTGTCCATTGGCAACGACTATTAGTTTCATGCCTGGTAGCCAATTTTCAAATTCAAATTTCCATTACTAAATTACGACCGGTAATAATTAATGAAAGTTTTCACAGACATTGTAGCCCGTTCTGACAACCTATGTTGTTTAATCCACATATTATTGACATGTAGGTGCCCATAGCAAGAAGTACCAAAAACTCGTGACAGACCACAGCACACCGTTTGCCATACGGCACCAGATTTTTTGTTAACACAACCCTCGGTTTTGACTTTATTAGGTTTTAGAGATCCGTGTATCAATTCCTGGCTTACACAGTTGTGTCTTGTCGTTTTTTCCTTAAAAAGTTCTGAGTCCGATTGAGAGTGAGAGACTAATAGATAGGAGTTTATCAGTCTTACACAACGATACCCAAGAATTTTGAATACTTAGCTACCATGTGTTTATAAATAAAAATATTTTACACTTGAACAATACGAACATTTATTTACTACTCATACCTTAAGTATTTCCAATAAAACTGGTGTCACATTTGACATATTTATATAAACAGAACACAAGTCACGCGTCCAAGTCGCGCTTGACACTTTTTTCTTTTTCTCGCACGACAACACTATCTTTTTGGCGCGCCAGCACACGAGCGGCAAAATGGCCGCCGTTAGATGGAGACACTCGATAGTGCATGCAAAACCGGATTGATAGCGCTGCGTAGTGTGCCCGGTGACATTTATTGCCAGCCCTACGAAATTACGAGCACCACTACTTGCAAAACTTCGTCTCCAAACTCATTGGCAGCACTCCAGAAAGGAAGCGCCGTCTACGCACCCGATATCAATTCATTCGCCTCAGCTAAAAAACATCATAATTTTTCCCCTAATGGCATATGTCCCTGCCGAGGCGTTCCCAAATCGCTTTATGCAAAATATGCTTTAAACATGTCCTGTGCGATTGTAACAAATAAAATTTAAATAAAACTCCTGAACTCTGACTCATACGAGTCAATTTGATAGAAAATATTACTGAATTTTATGGTTTCCGAGTACGTTCGCTTTAAATATCCAGCTTACTGGTTTTTGGCGCCAGCATAAATGTTTATTATCATTATACAAAAATGAAAAACAAGTTAACTTCACATAACTCCTAGATGGATCATTAATAATGTGATAAACAAATGGCTAGTTATCTAATCTATATTCCATACAACAAGGACTAGAGAAGCACTTGATGTTCTATTGTTTCGCAAAAGCCACTAAAACGTGAAAAAGAAAGTTTTGACAGCTTCATCGGAGCGTTAAATAACAATGGAGAATTAAACAAAGCGCGCGAATCGAAGAGTTGTTTGAACGGAACGGGGCGCTTGCAAAAAAGTTAGATTATTGTTAACGCATCGGCTGTTGTGTAAACATCCGTCCCGTGAATCGGAACGCATTCGTGGGATTCCATATTGTCGTTTTTTTCGGCTGTTTTAGCGGGAAAGTTAGTGTCGCCAACTTTCGAGGCCCTGTGCGAGACATTCAGCACTTTTGAATAGGGATTCATGAGCAAAAATAAAAATACGCTGTCGATGTTTGTGTAATAGGAAACAAGTAGGTAATCGATGATTCAAAACAAAATAGATAGTGATTCTTTTTTGGGAAAAGCATTAAAGATATTGGTTAACTATAACTATTACCTTTAATGTCAATAAATTCAAATAGACCGCAAAGCTAGATAGTTTAATTCCTTAATAAATAATTCAAACAAATGAAAGCATAAAAGCTTAATTAAGCGGTGTTCGAAACAACAACATGTTAATTGAAATCGAATATCATGTTTAAGCGAATGTTTCCAATTCTTAAAATGTTTATCCATATTAACATGCTTTGAATCATTTTCAAATAATATCGTATATCTACTAATCATACAAAATTTAAATTTACCACCTTCAATTTAGAGGACGGTGTTTTTTCTGACACTGCAACAAACAAATCAATAGATCCTGCATTAAAACATAACTATGTTGCCCCAAATAGCAGCTTCTATTAGTCTCTATTAACGTGCTTCCAGCTGAACTTAACCACATTTAAACCTATTAAACATTTAATCAGACAATTGAACGTCAATGGACTGTCCCACACAATTTGAGGAAGATGGCGTTCTTAGGAAAGATTTATGAGCAGTGACAAAGTCAATTTTACGGACCGTCGAGAGATAGGGCACGGCCGACGCCTGTGCCTTTATGGAATTTGCCATGGGCTTTTAACTCAAATTGTCCTCGCGTAAACATTTACCTGCCAATTGTGATAAATCGCTTCCGCCCAAGATAACTGCTCTAACAATTCAATTCTGAGTAGAGTGTAATGTGTTCGGACAGCTAAACGACGCTGAGCAGAGACTGTTTTTTATGGAATTTACGGTTTTGCACGTTAAAATATTGTTGTCAGGAACGATTCACTGCTTCATTACCCAATGTCAATATTGTGATAATATTGTTGTTATACCTACCTTAATTGTTCACGTTGTTAGGTCAATCGACAATTGTTAGAAACGGGGATTTTGGAAGTTAGAAACAAGAATTTATTTCTGTAAAGTAAGTGAACCAAGCCGTACTTGTCTAGCGTCGTGAATATAATATATTTTACCCCTCTCGTTTTTCAAAAAACCTCGTGGGGATATTAATGGCTTTTTTTAGTATAACAAATATTCATATAACATACAGACACTATACGAGTAATGATCACTTCAAATTCTAGATATAACATTCATAATTTATACTCCCACTTTGCAGATAAACAAGAAGCTGTCATCAGTTTTTATGCGGATTCCTATATATCAGAATACAACTCGATTTATGGTCCATTGGAAAAACGCAAATACACCCGAGGGAATACTAAACGCACCGTTCGAACATCTTACACATTCCGCCCACGAATCATTACACGCTCGCCGATATCCACCGCATCCGTGAGCTAAATATCATATTCGGCTCTTAATACGAACACGTGAAACGTATCTCCCTCTATTAGTAATTAATATGTCACCGACGAGCTGCCCCTCTCGGAAAAGACACGGTTCAAGGAAACGCTGCAACAGAACTAATATTATCACGACAAATATCTCACGTCCTCGCTACCGATTCCACGAATGTTGCTTTTTATTTTTTTTCGCGTCTCGTCACCAACACCCCGTCACACCGTTCCACCATTTTTCATCTTTCATCCGTACGATATCCAGTTACGAAACGCACCTGTCGAGGCGAGCGCGATGCCTGGAGGATGATAAATGCGAGGTCGCTTTTGGCGTTTCTAAGTGCAGTTTTGTCAGTTCGCTCGCGGAGCGGTGTTCCCCATCAATCTCGGCTGTAATGAGGAGATGTGCCGTTGATAGTGACGACCGACCCGCGGCGCCTGACGCGAGGCGTGGCCGCCTAACGAGCCGTGTCCCTCGCCTTAAAAAAATAAAACCGCTCGCGCGTCTCACTCGAGATACCCGGCGATACCCCGCGTTCGTTCCAATTACGGAATCCGGAGCGCACGAATGAACCCTAATCGATTGTATCTGTCACGAACTGCGACTGCGACGCGTCTACTCTAAGCGAAATCAATACGACACAATAAATAAACTTAATTAGTGCGCCCGCAACGGAAACGTAAGCAAATAAGGCAATTGTCGAGGAATTCGGTTCGGTTTTAATTCACCGATAAATAACCATCGCGTTAATTAAGTCGTCTAGTTGTGCTCCGGCCGAAACGCTCGATCATAAAAGCCGAGACCTCTCAATCATGTTCCGGTGCAGGGCTGGTAGTGATAGCGGACGGCGCCATTATTTTACTTTTGACAGCTAGGTGCTCGAAGCAGGCGAGCGTAGGTGGTCCCCTATCTCGGACACTCGGTCCCCACTTCCTAAGTCAACATTTCTCGCTGTGCTTTTGTTGTCACTACACTATTGTCCGTACAAGAAACAGAATAAAGTCGGACCTCCGGCGCGCTACCGCCGTCGGAGCTTCAATAAAACTCTACGAATTCATATCGCTCGCTTTTGAATTAAAATGATCGTAAAAGCGTCAATAAAGTTTTGTTTTGCGAAGATTAGCGTGGCGTTTCCAGAGAATTTCATTTTACGATGACATTATCATATTTGAGTGTGGCGGACGATTAAAAAATATCTCACATGGCGTCACCGGCCGCCGACAAGATGCCGTTTACACAATCGACGTGTAAAAATATTGTTAGCATAATGAAAGCACTTTGTGCCAAATTTGAATTTATATGTTTTATTTCGGAATCGAAAATGGCCGACCTACGCATATTGTTTCGGATTTTCCTTTTTATCGCTCTTCTTTATAGCGTAATAAAATTTTGTTCCACTCCTTAGATACTACCATTGTCAGCCATTCAAGGCTATAGAACCTTAATAATGTATTTAACATGTGATGTACGAAATCGTTTTATGTTCAGATTAGTTTGTTATAAAAACAAACAAAAAATTTAAATTATAAACAGATTATTAAAATTAATTAATTAAAACGATTTTAGTATTTCTCGATTCTGATTACTAATTGTATAAGTTAGATAATAAATTCTTATTTGAAGAACGATACTATTACAAGTGAAAATAAAAAACCTTAAAAAAATGTCATAGAAATATTCTAGAGCATCACTAGATCGAGTCCCATCCCGAGTGGAATGAAGACAGCACAGATAACATATTACCCGCGCTCCCGTGACGTAACGACAGCCCCGCGGCTGGAATGCGATAGTTAGGTAGCCATACTCTATTCAAAGGCTGAGTATACTGCAACTAGAGTACCACCAACCACAAGACAAGGTAAGAACAGGAATTTTATGACAGCAAACAGTGATAGCCTAGTATGATAGTAGTGAAGAAACTCGGCTTCTAATTCAAGGGGAACGAGGATCAAATCCCAGGCACGCACCTCTGTCTAAAATTGTTATTACTTCCTTTAACGGTGACGGTGACAGTGGAAAACATTGTGAAGAAACCTGCGTACCTGAGAGTCCTGAGAGATTCATAAAAAAATCTCTAAGTTATGTGAAGTCTACCAATCCGCACTTGACAAGCGCGGCCATGGCAGGTATTCTTAAAAGCGGTTATGTATTGACGACAAAAGCGTGTACCCCTTACAATTTTTATTCGAATGAAACTTCAAAAGAAGTATAGTTAAGTGTATTAATTGCAGCAACGATGCCTGACCGTCGCGAAAAAACCGCGGCCATCAACCCACCACGCTCTCATTCACCGGCAAATGTGACCCGCGCCCGCGAGATGTATCGGAGAAATCCATTACTGCGATGCAACTGGGGATTCTGCTCGCACTACGGTACAAGCTTGGATTGTGAACGTTCATGATTGTTACAAGCTTTTTACAGGTATTAAAGTTGTCGTGCTAGCTCGTATGTGTGAGTCAAATCTTGGAACTTCATTTAAAAACTCTTTATAAGCCCATCCATATTTTTGGATGACAATGCAATCTTAGCTTAGTGACGTATTTCTAAATGCAATATGGCGATCTCATTATTATTGTACACTCCCATGATATGGGTATCAAATATCTGAGAGCAATACGAAAATGCTTTATTTTTTTTAATATTGTTAATATATATTTTTTGGCTCATATTGATAGGCATATTTGTATGCATATCTACTTTTTTAAATTTTTCAATATAAATATAACGAAAGCCGAATTTCCATAAATAACGATTTATGATAGATACTGTCGGCTTTAATTCAAAAGCAAATAGTGTTCATGAAAACCATTAAATTTTTAGAAGTCAGCAAAAAATTTGATTGCACGTACAGTAGTTACATATTCGTTCTTTAAGAAATAAGTAGATAATTATTCTGATAATTTGATACAGAAGATAAATACATTTTTGTCTGCATCCTCCAGTTATAAACCGCCATTTAACGTAATTATTATCAATAGAAACGTTCGGCTAAAATCCAAATTGATTGATACATCAGTGTGCATAGACCCTACCGCCAGAGCCGATAAAAACTGAAGATGCACACGACCGCGCATGGACAGCAGCCGACCATAGAGGAATGCGGTGTACGCACCAACAATTCCTATCCATTATAATTATCTACCACCAGGTCTTGACAGTGGTAGATGTGGTCAGTGAATTGAGAAAAGCCAATTAACTTCAAAAACAGTTTGATTGGGTAACTGGCAGTTTTACTTCATTAACCCTTTTTTGAAGTAGGAAGACGTGCGTGCAGTTTACTTAAGTTCATCTGTAACCAACTAACAACTTATAGAAAAGGAAAAATCAAAATAAATTACCTGTATCTATAGTTTCCATGAATGTTCATCGTGATAACATAGACTCATCAAAGACCAATCGTGATAACATAGACTCATCAAAGATCAAAGTTCATTAGTAGGTACTATCTGACCCGTGCAATGTAAATTAGCAAGATTGTACGAATCAAATGCATTGTACTAAGTGAACAATAAGCCGAATAGGAGCTAGATAAGCCGCCGCGTGCATTGTGTGCGCGACTGCCGCCCGTGTTATCGCGCAACCTCCGCACGGCATTACGACTTTTTTATGGGAATAAAATGTAAATCGACTTAAATTGCTTATTAACTGCAATACTAAGCGCATAACCTGTGACTTATGTACATTGTAACCGGTTTATTCTTTGCAATGTCCGGCAGGGTCAAAGGTTTGATTCGTAATTCAAAGGGAACGTTGAAACGGCAGTCCCGGTAACTAGCATTAAATAGCCGTTGTCAAATGTTATTGGAAGCGACATGAGTGTTTTAAAAACATCTGAAACGGATAAGCAGTAAGTGCTAAGTGAGTAAATAAATTAGCTGAGATTGTCCAAATCAAATGCATTTTACTAAGTGAACAATAAGCCGAATAGGAGCTAGATAAGCAGCTGTGCATTGTGTGCAGCGACTGCCGCCCGTGTTATCGCGCAACCTCCGCACGGCATTACGACTTTTTATGGGAATAAAATGTAAATCGACTTAAATTGCTTATTAATTGCAATGTGAAGCGAATAACCTATGACTTATGTACACTGTAACAGATTTAAATAGCTTGCAATGTCCAGCAGGGTCAAGAGTTTGATTCATACTTAGAAGGAGACGTTAAAACGTCAGTCGCGGTGACTACCATTGGATATCCGTTTTTAATTGTTATTGGAAGCGTTATGAGTGTTTTAAAAACATCTGAAACGGATTGGCTACCTCCGTGCTTGATAAGTAGGTACATAAATTATTCAGCGCGAAGTGGCATGATCAAAACACCATTTAATTCTGAGTAAATAAATTAGCTGAGATTGTCCAAATCAAATGCATTGTACTAACTGAACAATAAGCAGAATAGGAGCTAGATAAGCCGCCGCATGCATTGTGTGCGCGACTGCCGCACGTGTTATCACGCAACCTTTGCACGGCATTACGATTTTTTTTGTCGGAATTAAATGGCAAATACACTCAAAGTTAATGAGCTTACGATGACAATTCTGCTTTGTGCTTCATGATATATTTTAATGCAAGGATCCTACATCTTCAGAGTAATTAAGAGCCTCATTGTGAATTCTTCGAAAGTCATATTGCTTAAAAATGCGTCGATCTCAGTACAGTCTTTTTCAAAAATAAAAACGGATTTTCTTAAATGTGCAAAGAATTTAGAAATTTGGCAATAGAGGCTGTTGGCTGCAATACTACTCTAAAGAAACCTGAGTGTTCTATAATATCCTCAAAGCTTCATCAATGAAGATCAATGAAGTGAACGCATTCTTAATCCCTTTAATCCTAAGCTCCTCTCGTGGACTGCAGCGGAACCATAATGCTATGCAAGTGTCTTAAACTACCTCCTAAAGTTTATGCAAAAAGTAGTAATTATCGAAAACATACTTAAACCATTATAAAGCACAAATACCGGAAAGAAATATGATAAACTCGTTACGTAAACATTTCTAGAGAGTGCGAATGTGTTTAATTACTATATAACCCTATAAAATTAACGATATCATCTCCTTCATCTGTACGGGCAAAGATCGTTCAAGAAAGTCTGTAGGGTGATCATGTCTAAAAAAATTTTCTAATTTCTAATTATATGAAGTTAGTAAACTGCATCCCTAATGCTAATGACTTTTATTAGTTATGTGCGTATCAGAAATTAATTATCACTTGCTTTAACGGTGAAGGAAAACATCGTGAGTAAACCTGCATACCTGAGAGATTTATGAAAAAAAATCTCAAAGGTATGTGAAGTCTACCAATACGCACTCGGCCAGCGCGGTGGCCTATGGCCTAATCTTTCTCATTCTGAGAGGAGACCCGTGCCCAGCAGTGGGACAGTAATAGGTGTAATCTGGTCACGTCACAAAAAAAATGCCAAACGTACGTACAGTCCACGAATTTTCACCGATGTGGTAACACGAGTAATTAAGCATCTTTCATAAGGATTGATCTGCGCTGATTCACAGCAGTGGCTCTTATTATATCGTAAAGTTACAATCTTACGCGTGCCCGTACAATTATTATTAATTAGGTATACTCGTATAGCATGAATATCGTTTCTGAACTGTTACATTCATTAATCTCCGCTTACATTTAACTGTTGTTCTCGTAACTTGAGTAATTCTTATTTTAATTGAAGAGTATAATTCGTGGATTCTGAACATAAGACTGTAATTGTGCTAAGAAATAAAATGAACTTTTTGTCATCCAATTATGATAAATGAAATGGAAGAAAAATCTAACCAATATAATTGGACAAATTGGTTTTAATTTTAAAATAATAGCCATTTTCTTAGTTCCAATGATTTATTCGCCCAATATCAACTTTATTTTTACGAAATTATGAAGACTTTCCATTAACACACTTCGTACGAAAATGAAATATGTAATGCTAAATTTATAGAGTTTCTACGCTTTAATTGGAAAATAATTAATACACCGCTCGCGGTTTCCTATATTTCCAGTTTAACTAATATCAAGTTCCTTAAGAAATGGTTTAGTGGTTAGAATGGTTTGTGGTTGTTATAACGTTTGCTGTATTTTGGTGTATCTGATCTGGAATACATACGTATACGAGGTATACGAGGTATTCAACCCTCAGACGAAGCAACGTATCTATGGACAACCTCAAGTAGGATTTTAATCACGCATGGGGTCACATCTTCATAACAGTTGTCCATGGACGGCAATAGTCACTTCCAGATGACCAGGAAAACACGCTCGCCTGCTACTTCTATACTACAAAAAGTAATCCATGCTTCCAACTTCAATTTGCGAATAAATTTGGACCAGATATTCTTGCAGTTCATACGATCCTAGTATTCGCAGGGCATGTTATGTCAGGTGTAATAAAACATGTCAGACAGTTTAGAGAAGCCAGCTCGACCCGCGTAACCGGAGCAAGGTCCAGTGGAAATGAGGCGAGTATCGATCATTATAAATTTCCAGTTGCCGAGCTAACGGCGTCCGCGCACGCGACCTCGTGCCAAAGACTAGTAGATTTTCCTAGCAGAGGAGACCTGGGACTAATTCATCTAATGGTAACCAAGGTAACTAGGGAATGGCTCTAACCTAACCTAACCGCAGGGGTTGTAGGAAAGTAAATTACAGCTAACGTATACTAAAGAAGAATGTTAATTTAACTCCCTTATTATTTTCATTCATCATCATCATCATCATATACCCATTAATGTCCCACTGCTGGGCACGGGTCTCCTCTCAGAATGAGAAGGATT
>DWIJ01000787.1:0-10169 GCA_018248315.1 Chioides albofasciatus
TTACCCAAAATATCATATTGAACACAAAACTGAAATCCGCACAGAAAATTTAGAAAATGCAATGCAAGGACAATTTACAGTAATGTTTCAATAATGTGAGACAAAAAAATACTTGTAAAAGTAGTAAAAAAAGTTTTAAAACAACAAAATCGCTTGTGAAGAAATACAAGCGATTTTCAACAAAATTCAACCAATTGTGTTTCAACTTCATTTATTTTAAAATTCGTTTCAAATTACAATGTTCTTATTCATGAAATTCAAATATAATGATGCCAACAATTATACGAAATAAAACAATCACATAAAAATATGTTATTTTTTTTTAAAAATTATGTTAAATTTGAAATAACATGAATCTGCGTACTGTCCCTAATAATATGGCCACCCATGGTAGACATGAGCATTAAGAATTTTTTTTGAGTTATACCATAAGGCGCAAGAAGTTTTTTTTTTAGATTTTTTTTTTACTTGAATAGTTGTAACAATTGAAAGGTGAAAAAAGGTTTTTCAATACACCTGAGGATCCCTAAAAAAGAGTTGTTCACTGCACCCCGCCGTCCCACAAATCACTTAAGGCTCCGCGTATAAATACCGCTTAAGGCGCGCGACGCGATATGATTTGTCGTCTGTTCCGCCCTTAAGGGATAGGGGTGTTCTTTCTGATTGGAAACGTGGATGGCAGAAAATAATTTGGGATGCTGCGCTGCATCTTTGTGTGTTGTGTTTTATTTTTAAGATACACTTTTTTATGAATTTAGATGTGATCTTTAAGAAGAGGATTTTTGATTTAGATTTGCTTTTTTATGAATTTAGTCGTGACCTTCAGAAAGAGAAAAGGTTTTCTTTTTTAAACAAAAAACTTTCTAAGACAACATTTTTCGCTTACATGTAAACTGCTGTTTGCCCTAACCGTACTGTAAAATAGTGATATATTATCGCTATTTTTATAATAGTTATAAGTCAACAAAGATTCAATTAATTTAAAAATTAACGTTACAAAATGTCTTTTAAATCTGCAACAATTTGAAAAATCCCTGTTCAAAAAAGTACATATTCTATGTAAATTTATCATGACGCGATTTGTTTGTCTACCTTATAAAATATAGTGCAGACACATAAAAGTCTATAAATTACATGCCATGTTTAACGCTTTTTATTAACACAGCGATCGCACTGTGCCAATAATTCGACTACTTGTTTATTTTTAACTGGCTCTAACACTGACTCTACCGGTGTTTCGGGAGTGATTCATACGTGCTCCCAAATGTATTAAACACTAATTAGCAGTGAAAGTTTTCTTAGCACCTCATAAAATAGGCAGTAATGGTCGGGAAATGAAGACCTAAAAGTTTAATTTTGTTTCGATACTAGAAGAGAAGTTTTACGTTTGTATTACGATATAAATCATAAAGAATTAAATTAGCTTTGACTATGAATGATACTATGACCTATTTCTCTATGGTTTTATCATTTTAGCATAGTGCTTATATAATCACTTAGTAAGTGCACATAGAATTGCACAAACGTATTTTTACGTATATACGTGTTCTTCGTGCTTCAGATGAGAAACATAATTTTGTATGTATAACATCGACTGTCAAACTTATGACAAGAATACCTCTCCATGTAATTAAGTATGAGAGAATACTGATATCATCACCGATTTTTATACATTGCATGCCAAGAATCAAACAAAGAACCTATGGAACTCAATCAGCAGTATTACTAGTCTTTGTAACAAGTGCGACACGTCAGTATAATAGATTTATATACTCGTACCCGTATAGCCAATTATATCGGAAATGTTGTCACCTATAAAATAATTTATTACACTAATACTAAGAAATAACAGGTTGATACATTCCTACCTAATATTGAATCTGTGAATTATAAATAATAAAAAACTATAATAACATCAGACGCACTAGATAGTTAAAATATATGACACAATTTAATGCAGTAGTTTTTTTTTTATTTCATATATGTAATTATAATGTCACTATACTATTATGAATAAATTATTTCACTAGATGTAACAGTAACAGTCTCTTTAATAGACCTAACAGACTGTCCTTATAATCTAATTTACAATCATACACACACGCACTTAATAACTCTTTTTATTAACGCCAATAGTCAACCCTAGACAACGTAATAGAAATAGAAAACATGTTAATGTGTGCGTGTATTGCACTTGTAGTATTGTTGTGTGTGCAATAAATACTTTGTGTATCCCTCTCTTTCCTTCTCGACATTTCACTGATAGCTGTGGCCTTGTCTAGTCGCATCTAAAGCTGGCATTAGTCTGTTTACACTGTAGCATTCATTTGACAAGTTACTTGAACGTTAGACGAATTTTCATATGATTTAGCTTAAAATATATCTTCAAAATTTTTACAGTAGTTTTTCTATACAAAACCTAGGCTTTTTAAAAGAATAATTATTACGGTAATGTGTAATAATTATTTTAGAAACTGATATGTTAATTTCTAGTTATTAAGACATATGAATCAGGTTTCTTTAATTAGTTCTGCTTTTACCGACTATCGTAATTCGGTTGAACAAATTTTAGCATTGTTTAAACAGATGGTCGGAAAGAATTTTATGGTTCCGGCCGTGAAGAGGATTAAGTACACGCGGAAATAATTAGAGCCCCATTGTCGAACCTCAATTAATTTGTACTTTATTTTTTGTTTCAGGTGAGTGTTATTTACTCGTATGTACGAGTACTTCCCGTGTGCGGTCTTAAGACTTTAAGGTTTGTGTGATGATTTAAAAATTATTGATCATTCCTGATCGTTCGTGTTTTGGTAATTTTTGCAAAAATGTCATCAAAACTTCTTCTGACAAAAACTTAAATGAGTACACTATTTCGTGTTTAAGCATGAAAATGTATAAAATGAAGAATTTTCTGAATGCGTATATAACGACTTTGAGTGAATAGTATTTTTCAATGCTCGTTCAGAAATCAACCTACGATGTTTTCGTAGGCGTCTACAACTAAGCTCGTAGCTCGTAGCAAATTCTGAGCTTTTATAAAATTAGGTCATATTACAATGTTTCCTGTAAATCCTTAGTCATTTTCTAATAATTGAGTTTAGTGGATGCTATGTAGACAATATATGTTTATGTAGAATTTGTTTATATACACACAAGCATAACAGTCGTTAACAATACATGTGAAGCAACATGATATACATAATACAGCGTTTCGTACTAACAACTGCCTACTTAACTATCCTAGACAACTTGTGCAAGTGTACTGGCACGGCGAACGCTCCAAATGCCCCTGTAGCGAGTGTTGACTGTGTCGGAGTGTTGACCGGTATGTAGGTTACGCCGCGAACCGGCGAGCGCAGTGCGTCCCTCCCCGACCCCCGCACCACGCAACTACCTCTACGATCCGTGCAGTTTTCAACAAGAAAATGTCAAACGCGCTCTTCAGGGAACGATGCGATGCACTGGCGCATGCAAAACGAAATGTAGGTTAATAGGAATGCTCGCCCGCTTTTTGCTGTCATTTTGCAAGGAGCATCAAAGGCGCCAGTGTGTCAGCAATATCGCCATGTGCTCCTAGTTAGCTGAAATAGGTACATCCTTTGCATCATACGTTATTATTGGCGTTGGCTTTTGAAATCGACTCGAAATTTAAAGTTCGTTAAAAGGCCAGAATTAAGAAAAGGATATCACAAGGGCGTAATTAAGAGTTTATTTTGGGAATATCGTCAAATTATAGTCATAAAAGCGAGTCGAGAGCAAACCGGCAATGTGCCATCGAGCAATTCTATTACTGGACGTGGGCTTGTATTATATTTATATCAACCGCCACCCGTGGTCACTGGGGCAAGTTCGCTCGCTTCTTTAAACTCGCAATAAAAATCGGACAAGTTCGAGCCCGAGACCGTGGCCTGCGAATCGCTGACGCTTCCTAATTCGGCGGATTATTTCGAACATTTTAGATTGTAGTAGTCCAGTGCTGCCGCTTATAAGGAAATATTGTCGGACTTAAGGTCGTGAAGTTAGTCAGTTAGTTTACACTAAGCCGTTAATCTGGGTGTTTTTAGTTAAGGAAAACTGTCGTGATTGCCGCAACTTAGCAACAAACGACATTTTTTTATTATGATGACATAAGCCACCGCAGTATTAAATTATATTTTTAAAGAAATTAAAGGTCTAAGGTACCTTTAAATCATAGATAAATCAAAATACCGGTACTTGAAACAAAAACGGAAAACACAGTATATCATATAATAAATATAAATCGTTGTTTTCCTCTTCATTCGCCTTGTACTCTAGTACAGAATTATCTACATTAGATAGCATTTATAACAAAACGATAACGTGACCATAATTTTAAGAGATCGACAACCGGCCATGACTCCAATATAATACACATTGACATACAAATTTGGAGGATTTAGCGATAAGATGACACCAAAAATCAGGCGAAAATTATTCGCGACCGTCTTTATGTACCTACTTATTTTGTTTTTAATTTATCTTTTTTATGACCGCCTTTTGGGTCATGCTTTGTGTTTCATTGTATAGTATCTCAACCTTATTTACGATATTTTGTAGTTGTTATTTTCCATTGAAATTTCACCAACTCTAGTACAAAGTAAAATCAATATTTAGTGCCAGAACTAGGTCAGCTCACGGACCGCCCCGCGTCTACTATATACTACTATAGCCAGGATTTTCAATACAACTGACCTTGAATTGAAGTGCAGGTCGTTGGAGCGACATCTAGTACTATGTTAGAACTAGTATTTAAATTGATTCGCAGAATATTTCACGTTGTATATTTGCAACTGTGATGATATTTTCCAGATATTTAACAACCTTCCTGTTAATGCTGTGTACCTAGTAGGTGTGCAGCATACATGTGCTGTAAAATGAAAATATTTTAAATCTTTAAAGATTTTTGTAAAAATCGTATAGACTAAAATCTAAATTAAATATAACCTATACGCATCTGTTTAAATCATGAAAACTTTTTTATATCAAAAGCTGTATGAGAATAAAATGCATCGCTAGTAGGTTGGAAAAAAAAATCGTAAATGTATGAGAATGTATGAAAAAGTATTTTCTTACAAATGCGTGTTGTTTAATTGTCATAGTAACTCTGCTATACAGTGGGTAATGCTGTTAAAACAGTTTAAATCAGTTTTCCGTCCTAGTAGATTCAATGCGCAACTGCGCAATATGAAGGGATAGGTATATGCATCTGTATACAGCGTCTCAGTCCTTAGGGCTTTGCCATCGCTTAAGTGATACCTTAGATAGGACTTCTATCTTAATTGAAGAGTAATATGTTGTCTGTGGTCGGATTCAGTTTCGAAATAGCTTTAAAGCGATATTACAGTACACTTTTTGTACTCCTGCGTGATTTAAACAAATAGAAAACTAATAAAACAAAAACTTATATTCGTTTTCTATTTGTTTAAATCACGTTTAAAACAATTTTTAAATAAATAAACAGTAATTTTTATTAAAAAACACTCAATCAAACAACGTAAATCTAAATTGGTTCATCCGTTTAGAAGCTACTCGTATGATGCCACAACCAAACACATTAACCTATGCACATTAAACTTAAAATACCCCTTTTTGCGTCTGGATTTAATTAGGTTTGTCTGTGTATCTTTGTGAGTAAGTAATAGAAAAAATACTGAATAATTTATATAAGAGGTGGTCGTTTTAGTCTTTAAGAATGGCGTTTACGTAACGTTCTTTACCTTATGTAGTTTACATATGTCTGAGCACCATTTACCATCAGTTGGACTGTCATACTACTTCAATATTACAAAGAAAAAGATAAAAACAGACAGGCAAACCATCGTAAAATCTATCTATTGCATCGTACTCCATTGTGAAAGTATGCACTCCATCGCCCAAGGTTTCGCCTGCATGCGCGTTGTCGTTAAACCGATGCATAAACATGAAACGCATCTCATTTCCCTTTTTAACGCATTACTCTTGTCAAATAGAATAGCGATTTGTTGCTCGATAAAATTTCGCTAAGTGAAAAAAGTTGGAATACGGCCAAATATAGCGCGGTTCGGTCAAATGATTTTCGAAGCGGCGGTGCAATGATCTCTCCTCATTACTGTAAATTAACGCTCCAAAAAACAAAAGCTTGAAGTATCTAATAATTCTGTGCTAATGCACTATACTGAAGGGATTTAAAGTCGGTTTTGTTTTTTGTACCAAATTATTGATTGCAATATGACAATTACGTATGTTAGATATTTAGTTATGAATAAATTTTGCTGCTTATTTATTTGCAAACAAATAAAAAGTGGTAAATTTATATTAGCACTCATGTCACTTAGAAGAAACTATTACTTGACGGTATTATTACGACTCAATGGTGGTAGAGCCCTTTGTAGCTCGACTTCAAAGGCACCATTGCCATACATCTCTCCGGCTGATAGCAGCAGTACTTACTAAAATATAATTATGCATAGTAATATACATTGACGTTTATTTGAGACATTCTCACAGAGGGGGTAAAAAACTCCTTGTCAGCTCATCGGACGATTTAAAAACATCGGACAATCGCGGTGCCCACTATACCCTATCTCAAAGAATTAAGTGGTGCAGCATTATTGGAGTATGCTCCGGCTTCCTCTCGGTTGGAGGGCACTTGCCCACTATTCGGACTTTGGTAGTGGGGTCACAGAAAAAGATTTAAATGTATTACGGGAGTATACATTAAAGTATATCAACATAAAACATAGAATATATTTTTAACCGCCTTTTAGAAAGAGAAGCTTATATTACACATTTGGTTCATTGTTTTTTTTTTCAGTACTTAGTAGCCATAAATAGAATTTTTTAACCCACTTCGAAAAGGATGAGGGTCTTTGTTCGGCTGTACGTATCTTAAGGTTCAAGTTTAAATTAACCTATAAAATATCCTAGTAAAAAAATAACGCTGGTTAATATAAATTTCTATTTCATTTCATAGTTTCACGAAACATATTTGTGTCAAATTAAGGGGTCAACATAATTATACATTTTTCAAATTTTGACTTCTTATTGAATCTTTAAATACCAAATTAGACTCATTAACTGCTTAGCACAAACTGTTTACTGCACATCTTAGTTTCATAACTCGCAAATTTATACACGTTTCAATCATTTATGTAGGGTTTCACGAGAGATGTCCATTTTAAAATCGAGCGTAAAGTATTAATCAATCTATTCAGCATACTTTCTACAGTAGAAGCGGTGTCTGGCTGGCCGTAGATGCCACCATAGCCAGCTCTGAATGCGGATGTTACGCAATGGATTACCGAGCCTTGCTCCTAGCTCACCACTCAATTTATTACTCTGGCGATGAATTGGTTGACTTTCGCAATGGATCGCGTACAGGCCGAGAGCAGATATTTTAAATATCAGCGACTGCACCATAAATGGAGATTTCGTTATTAAATTCCAGATTTAAGCACGTTAAATGTATCCTATCTCTACTAGTATTATAAAGAGGAAAGATTTGATTTTTTCATTGTTTGTTTTAATTGAATAGGCTCCGAAACTATTGGACCGATTGGAAAAATTCTTTTACAATTAGAATCCTACATTATTGCTGATGAATA
This sequence comes from Chioides albofasciatus, assembly GCA_018248315.1. Classification (NCBI taxonomy): domain Eukaryota; kingdom Metazoa; phylum Arthropoda; class Insecta; order Lepidoptera; family Hesperiidae; genus Chioides; species Chioides albofasciatus. The sequence goes on from DWIJ01000787.1 coordinate 7,605, forward strand.
TAGGCTATATTTAATACGAGAATAAATAGGGATCCGCGTGAAAATTTAGAAGACGCCGGTTCTGCTCGTGTACAATATACTTGTAGCTACAATATTAGTATAGGTATTAATTTTTTAAATTTTATTAATGAAAATACTTATTTGTTATTTCACTGATTTAATTTAATGATAGAACTTATAACAAACAAAAAAGAAAATACAAGTACTAATAAGTTATACATTTGAATTTGTAACTATGTATTAGTACGCTACTACGTTTCAGGTCGCAATTTCCATTCTAAGGGTCTTATAGCTTACGAGTATTACAAAAACTAATATGTAAAGTTGGCTGAAATACCGGATTTATATAAAACATAACTTGTCACGAGCTGGTTGTAAATAACCAACGTGAAGTAATTGGAAGGACGGAGTTCGTGCATTTGCAGTGTTCATTATATTCTGAAGCCACGATCAATACACCTTCGGATCCGCGTACAGTCACTAGAAATTGTAGCCGACTTGATAATGCTTCAAAAGGAAAATACAAACAATGGTATTATCTATGATTTAGTTTATTGGTGGTAGAACCCCTGTGGTTGGAGTCCGCAGCACCACCGCCGCACCTATTTCTGCTTTATAACAGTAGTGTTAAGCGCTGCTGTGTTCTGGTCTGAAGGGTGTGGTACGAGAGACATACTTTTCCGAGGCATTCCAGCTTAGTTCTCAAAGGTAGCAGTGCATCTGTGGCCGACCTCAGTTAGATAACTAATCTTTTCTGAGGTAGATGATAGATGTCTATGGGCGACAGTAGCCACTTACCATCAGGTGGACTGCATGCTCGTCTGCTACTCCTATATAAAAAAGAAATCTTTGTGGCTCGGCACCGAAGATGCTACGCCTTTTTCTATAAGCAGCCATAAACGTAAGTAGTAAACATAGTAAACAAAAAATCAAATCGTTCCTCTTCATAATAATAGTGTAGAAAATCCTATGGATTCTCCTAGGTAGAAAAACTATAACATAATACGACTTTGAATCTATTTACATAACAAAACCGGACAGCGGACTAGAAAAACAACACAGGTAAAACAATTGTAGGTCATCTGAAAGTATTTGAAAATACAAAACATTTCTCCGAAACAGCGTTTCGAGTGTCCCGCGTACTATTTACTCGACATAGATTTATTAGGAACTTACCTTCCCGCGTGGTCGCGCCTGCGTGCAGTTTTTCGTTATTTACGAAAGTGTTTTCAATATTTTTAAGATAAAAAATAGTCCATTTTAATCTGTGTTAAATTCTACACTATTGTGTAAAAATCTTATCAAATTCGACTAAGTACTTTCCAAACTTACTTGAGACAAATAAGTAATCATGGAAAGTACTGTTTTCAAAGGAAAAATCGAAAACGGTTTTTCAACGACATAATATTGTGCAATATAAGCTCAGAAAATTACTTGTAAGTAACAGACAGACACTTTGATTTTATATATTTGTGTTAATAGGATCGGATATACAAGTCCGGTGGTATATGTAGATCTTGAACCTTTGTTCTTAGAAGCAGTTTTTATGTCGGCATCGTCACGCGTCCGGAGTCAAAATGAAGGTATGGTCTAAGTCACACTCAAATATTTTTTGAAAACGTAAAAAATGTTACCAATCCCTTTAAACCCGCGTTTCACTTATTATTGGTATTAGTTTTTTACAAAAGTACATATTCTTTTAAATTAAAACAACTTTTATAAGTGTCATTAAATTTACGTATTTTTTAAATTGGGAGTCTTATAATTCAATTCGTAACCTTCGCGCGGGTTATAAAAGTTCTCATATTGTTTATGATTAACACTAAAATACACATGTTGTAAACTAATCGCGAAAATGCAAATGAAAAAGCGCAATAAGTGTTTTGCAACAAATATTATGTTCTGTAATTTGTAGTACACACATTACACGACTTTGCGTAAGTATGACATATTTGTAAACAGCTTTTTTGCTCAGAGTTTTCCCATTTGCTGTCAAGTGGTAAATAAACTTATCCAAAGCCTGATAATGTCTGGTATTATAAAATATTTCGACGTAATACTCCATTAACTCGATCGACAGAAGATTAATCTGTTACACCAAGTACTTTGACGCAAAAACATTTGCAGTAGCCAAAGGTAGTAATTATGTGTTCGTAACAATATTCATGCATTTATATCTTAACTCCAATGCAAGAGGTATCTATTATATAGTTCTAGACTAATGTTATAAAGCGGAAAGATTTGATTTTTTTGTTTGTTTGTTTGTTTGAATTGGATAGGTTCCGAAACTACTGGGTCGATTCGAAAAATTCTTTAACCATTACAATCCTACATTATCCATGATGAACATAGCCTATATTTAATACGATAAAACATAGGGATCCGCGTGTAAATTTCGATAATGTAACCCAACGGGCGAAGCCGCGGGTTCTGCTCGTTAGGTAATAACAAGGTTATTTCAAAATATATTCGTATTGAAAGCCAATAGTATCCTACGTATAACTAAATGCATGCTTTTTGATTGCAAAAAGCAAAACATGCTTCGGCAAGCGAGCGTTTAAACTG
>DWIJ01000788.1:0-10168 GCA_018248315.1 Chioides albofasciatus
TATCAATATTTATTAATATATCAGTCGGTCTCATCTAGAGGCTCTACGTAAGATCGGTAGAGACAATACGCAGTAAATCTGCGTCGTGGCGCGCGCTCGCTAAAACTGTGACAGGTGGAGCGGGAACTGAATACGGGACTTTTTGTCTTTCTAATGCCGTATCGGGAAAAATATCCGAGATATTCTCAAAAGAAGAAAAATATCGAAACGAAATTAAATTGTGCGCGGCCATATTTTACGGAACTGTTATTATGCTTATTGTTTTATAATTTTTGTTTTTACGAATGACGCTTTGTTGTGTCACCCTTTAATTTGCAATTCATCTTGCAGTGTATATTAATTTAAAATTTTATTAACCATGCTAAAATATATAGTAAGCAGAAACTCTTTTGTAGTGTTAACATATTCTATGGTAAAAAGTGTGCAGATATAGGTACTGAATCGTTCCAATTTGGTGTTCAGAATTTACCGCTGGAATGTGTTAGCGCAGTAACATACAGCGATTTTTTGCAGTGGTTCACGAAATATATAAAAAAAAGACCGCGGCACTGTAGCTTTACCTTCCGTTCTACCTGATGTTGCTTGAAACGGTCTCTCATTAGGACATATTTCCCGTCGTGCGTGTTACTTGCATTTGTATCGTCTCCGTTCTGCAATATAGCGTGTAAAATTGATTTTTCCTTTTCCTCATGAATTTAGCTGTCTCCCGCAAACACAAATTCACTCGCTGTGGTCTCCTTGCAACTCGTATGAAGCGATAGGTTGAAAATATCACGGGTGAGAGTAATACGCGTGTGCGTACGTAGACATGCGCGACAGGAAAAGCACCCGCAATTCATTATAGAAAAATACTATCAGATTAGGTAGGACGTAAAAAGTTGTTCAGACTAAATATTTTTTATTCCAATTAGTATGGAGTCATGCATGCATAAACAATTGCACAACAGATACGCAAATATGTATGATATACGATGTTGAAAGCTACTCGTGCATACGAATACAATTTCTACACACTACTCTGATCAATATTATTCCGTTTTACTATAATTTTCACTATGATATCTTGTTTCCATTGGAATAAAAAAAATCTCTCTTTATATTACATACTCATCTTGAAAACGGCCGAACGAATTGTGACGAGATTTTTACTGAAAATTTACCAAGTGGGACCGTACATAGACTACATTTAATTTTGAAAAAATGCATAAATTCGAACGACCACGGTTTCCATCTGTTCAAATTTTATTAGCATAAATGGCTATATATAACTTATGTAAAATGTTTTTTTGTTTGGATGTTTGAACATATTTGTAGATATGTTAATATCTATATTTGAGTTCATCACATACCACAGGCTTAACCTCGTCATTAAAGCGTTCATCGTCAATACCCACACATATATATACCTTCTCAAACTATTACGAACGAATCTATTCCATATTGATTCGGTTTTTGTCTGTCGGCGTGTCCGTTTGTCCGCGCGACACGAACAGCGTGAGGTTTTGCGCTCGCTCGGAATTCGCGTTCGGAAAAAACTCCCGGCGCGCATTCCTAACGTTCGTAAATTCGTAAATCAAGCGCCCCTGTTGCATTGCAAAAAGTGAAATTCTCGCTGCCATTTGTTTTTAATTCGCCGTCCTGATAAGATTATTTACATCGAATAAAATGATTAAAATAAATTATGATGATGTTTGATACTTTGTATCTCAGTTTTAATTTATTTCAATCCATTACCCAATTCGGTCGTAAGAGTTTTTATTTTTAACAGTGTCAAATAAAAAAATGCCCTTTACTGAGTTACACAATCTTAATCAATACAGGAAATAGCCACACCAATTAAAGTTAATACGAACGTTTCCTATGACTCTGACATGTTAACATAACTATTTTAACGAAGCAATTACACACTCGCCGACGTGAAAAAGTTAACGCACCGCGGTGATGGCAATGTCGCAACATTATTGGTAATTAAAAAAAGTCGGCAAAGTGTGAGTTGGACTCGCGCATCGAGGGTTCCGTACAAAGCTGTTTGATTTTATTATAGCTTAAAGGACCTGAGTTATTGGTACAAATATAAATTTAATACCTCTACGCGTTCATGATGATGAAAAGGGTAGTAAATTTAAAAAGTAACTTTAACATGTTACTACACTTTTCCTAAAAAGGAACTAACTTAAGTAGTTACTAAAGTTAGTAACTTTTTAAAGTTACTACCTACCCCTTTCCTCAGTTAAAATTTTCCTACAAAAATATATTTATTACATGTTGTAACTAAAAGTTTACGGCTTTCGCAATTTTTTCTTTAACTGTGCAATACCTTACTTCGTACCAAATTTCAAGATTCTGAGTTCACGGGAAGTACCCTGTAGATTTTGATTCCCTTGCGAGTTTCGAAACTTGCGCGAATTTGCTTCATAAATGGCTGTATCTTTTGATTGCGTTGGCTTACAAGTGTTTTTTTTAGCTTCACGGGACTATAGACCTGAGTATTTGATATAAGTTTCAGGTTAATAATCCACGCGTTCCTGAGAACAAGTGTCTTAACAGACGGACGGAACAACGGACTGACAACAAAGTGATCATATAAGGGTTTCGTTTTTTTTCCTTTTGAGGTACAGAACCCCAAAAAATCGCGCTTACAACTTGTTCGGAGTGAAACGCATCGAATCATGATGTACGGCGCGTCGCGTTCGATTCGCGCGCAATCATACGAACATGTGTATGTCATGTTTAAAACATGCGCGCGGCGGAAAAACGTCGACGCAACATGTCACATGTAGCATGTCGGTCCTGCGCGACGCAAGGTTACTGCGAGGTCGTGTTTGATGGAAATTTATAACGAGACGAGCGGAACCCGCGGTTTCTCCCACTGGGTTACATTATCGAAATTTTCACGCATATCCCTATTTTTTCTCATAATGTAAAATAATTGTGGAAATCAATCCAGTAGTTTCGGAGTCTATTCAAATCAAACAAAGAAAAAAACACACAAAAAAAAAACAAAAATCAAATCTTTCCTCTTTATTTATAATATTAGAATAGACTGCATTTCCATTCGAGTGCTTGACAATATAAGGTAATACGTTTTGTAATAGGCATGCAATGTTTACATATCCTGCTATAACGCCAGTCTTTGCCCTAGATTCTTAAGCGCTTTGATCACTCGTCATATTAAGCTCACTTACTACATATTCTGATCGAAACAGTACTACGGAGCTCAAAGGGAGTAAAGGACATTTCAGCAGAAATACACTTTTTTGTTTTTTCACAATTATGAAAAAGTAGAAAGTGCCTTTAAACCTGTCGAATACCGCAAGGCTCTAAGAGGTATAAGATACAAAAGTGATCGTGATTACCCATTATATTTCTTTTGCATCTTCTGATTAGACACTTGTTACTAATACGTATACCGCGTGTAGGTAAATGCCTTTATGTTACAAGTCTAAACTCAACAGTCTCACAATGAATAATAATCTGTGATAAACCATACTGATCTCTTCTTTGCTTATGTTACTGTTTGTTGATCTCTCGAAAAAAATGGAGAAAAACAAAACACCCTTAAACGTTAATACATTAATATAGGTTAACAACTTAAGAGCAAAGGCATACAACGATCGAAAATTCCTCCTCATCGCTGAACAGATTGTCATAATATATTATGCTGAGCATTTTAATCGCCACCATAATTCAATTAATAAAAACAACGCAGTGGCTTTATTTCGAGATTAAAACGAGGAATCTCCCGCATCTCAGAATTTTCGAATGGCCAATGAAATTTTACTGCCGCTCCGGCCACATAACTCTGGAACTAAAATCACAGTTGGATCGAAAAAAATATATAGAAATTAAAGAAAAAATCTCTTAAGCTGATTACACACTGCCCAATACCGGGTAAATTGTACGTAGCATTTAGTAATAATGCTGCTTGTTAAAAAGATCTGAACATCTTGATTCGACTTAAAATAACTGCATAATGAACTAAATTCAACCATAAATTAATAATAAATTTTAAATATTTGGTTGTCTTTATTTCTGAAAGATTTTCATGTACCTATCCTGATATGTTGATTTTGTCCTAGCGAAAAACAATCGTAAAATACTGTCGACAGTTATATACTGGTAATGTTTTATGTCGCAAATCGGAGGAGCTACAATTGTGATGTACGACTTGTTAAGTAAAAACTGACGTTCGAAACGCTAGTACACAGCGCACCCTAACAATCCGATGCGGTCAGCCAACACTGTCAGATTACCTGAAGATGCGTAGGCCGCCTTATCTCCGAGGCTCATCGGAGAATTTCCCGAGCGTCGACGGCCGGGAATTAAAACATTGCATTTTTACTCACGGAGCAGTTAGCGATGTTATCTCGCCTCCACCGCGACGATTTATTTTATATGTTACGAGTTTGTTTATCCCGAAGGTGGTAGGCCTCGGTCTGGGAGTGGTACCAGCTGGGAACCGATGGGTACTGAAAGCATTTCAGTACCCATCGGTTGAGCTTGAGCATAGTTCGTGAAATATGGACGTGTTTGGTCTAAAAAGTGGAAAATGTAATGTCGGAAAATTTATTTTTTTAAGTCAACATTTATTCTACAATTAACTCAATGGTACTATTAAGCGCAAGTACCATATTTGTACCTATTTTTGACACATTAAAGTCTATAAAGCTAAGTTTTAGCTTTTCAGCTGCCTAATCAGTATCAGACTACACCTACAACTATATTTGAGATATATTTGGATATATTTGTGATACAAATATGCAATCCTCTTGATGTTCATCTCTTACATTCAATTCAAATAGTTCTTGTAGCGTATACGGCTATGGTCGGTGATAGTGACAAAACAGCTTTTTGCGTCTAACACAGTTGGCACGGCATATCATCACGCTTGCCGCAAGCGTTTGTCGCAAAAACGAGTCGCACCGAGCTCACATAATAGCTTCATCCGCGGATGCCTTGCGCCTGCGCAGGATGACTGCCTGATAGGGACCGACCTAGATGTCACATGTTGTTAATTACAAGAAATATTGAAGGTTTTATTTCTCTACTTGACTTAGTAATTAGTGTGGTTGTGGCATGTTAAGTGTTACTTGTCTCCTTACTTACGACAACTTATTTTGATATAATTGTTGCTTATTTTTACGAATATTATAATTTTGATGAAATTCTTAAACTACTTATTAGGGAGTACAATTTCTTAATAATATGCTTGACATTATTTTTATAAAGAGTCTTATTTTTACGTTAGTCTTTAATTGAATTAGTATGCATTAAAATTGTAACACATGGTTAAAATATTCAAATCTATTCTCCATGTACGAATTATTTTCCGTCTTTAATCAAATAGACAGGACAAACGAAGTAATTAGTTTATAAATTGTTACATCTATAATATTAAACTCAATACTGTGCCTTTATTTTAAATTCTTTACTGGCATTGGCAGCCCTACGGAGCTTCACGTAGCACCCATTAAAATACCACCGAAACGAAACAAGAGCGAAGTCTAAATGCCTCCGTTTCGACGGCTTTGTCACAGCCGAAATAGTCGAATTAAATGCGAAATTCGAGCAAAAACCCCTCTGGTAGTCCCTTGAATGGAAGATAAGTCCATAGTCCTGCCACTCACAATAACATAGTCGGTCTCAGAGATCTCAACGTCAAATTGTAACTAACGAATCACGATTCTCGAGTCACGCAAATATAAAGCGGCAATTTACGTACATCACTTGAAACGGAACGTCACTCGGAGTTACAGCATTTTATGTACGTTTAACGTTTTACATATAAGTTCAATCGCAGATTCGCATGTTTGTATGCGGCGTTATCAAAGAGATTGAATAAATATTTATTTGATGTCTTTGAGTATTAATAACTTAATAGCCTGACGAGCTTGCAAATGTAGCAATAGATTTATAATCGATGAGTCAATGCGTTTTAAAATACATTTTGTGACAACTTTCCGTCAAGAGATGGCGCCCATACAAGTCTGAATCCCGCTATCGAAGTTTTCTCAATATCTTCAATCAACAAACAATTATTGTCTCTTCTATACGTATTATTAATACTTTATTCCAATCGATGAGGAACCTATCTCCTCTCGTATTTTCTACCGATACTAAGTATCAAAAAGATGTGGATGCATTAAGGATTTAGAACTACTTGAAGTGATTATCATAAAAACGTTTCGACCTATCCAAAACGGATGCCCACCTCCGAACTGTCATCAATCCACGCTGGTCCGATTGATTTCGTATTTCAATCACGCCGATATATTATTCGGTTGCGCATCGATTTATTTATCGTGACGATAAATCATCGCGTAGATCATTACCGATAATAATTTATAGTAGGCAGTGCGTGCGCGGGCGCATCGTGCGCGCATAAATCAAAGTGTAGGTAAAAGTAGATGCGCGCTCATATGGATGTTGGTATTTACTATATCTAAACTGAGATGTGAAGGATTTTTTGCCGGTGTTCAGAAATTCGAACGTTCGTCGTAACCGGTTATGATGTTATAGTGGTTATTATATTTGGCGACTAATTTTAATATTTGTTTTTAGCGATTCAATGATGAAACTCGTGGGATTTTCACTGATAGCTCGAACTCCATTTCACATGATCATCTGACATGTACACGCTAAATTAATTGCCGGATGTGGCGGATAGGTTGATACATATAGCTACTTACGGATATGAATCCATTGATATCCGAGGGCGAAAAAATTTGTATCCTTATCCGTCACTTTTTAAATCTATGATATAGATACTCGTATGTAGGTACATATGTATAATTCTAAGTAGAGAAAAGAAACATCCTAAAACACTATTAAAATTGTTTTCGTTTTTCTATATCGACTGAGTATACAGTTGAGATCTGCGGATAACGGATATACATATTTTTTGAATATCACACGTACACATCACTAGTACATACCGATGGATTCAAATACACTTTTAAGATCAACATTTACACTGTCGCTCGGTCGGTAATCGATCCCAAGACACTCGCTTAGCAGAACATCGTGACCATCATGCCACTCGGGTGATATAAAAGCAGTTGGTCGGCGTGTTTGTCGGCGTCACAAAGGGCTAACGACTGGCTCGCAAATCTCGCGGTTTATTGATTGATAAATCAACGGCACGCTGCGCCGGCGCAGACAGCGGCGTTGCGAGTGATTGCAAAGCTGAATAATCGGTGTGTACTAACACGCGGTTTAAAAAAATGAATATTTCGAACTTTCATAAACAAAAATTAACAGCTTTCAAATTTTAATAGTTGGCAAAAATTGGTTAAATAGTCTTATTTATTACCAACGGACATAAAATCTAACCCTAGATAGGATTGAAGTCATATCGAAGGTTGGCCATAAATGGTTTGCTAACTTTAAGGACTATATTGGAACGCTTCTTATGTCTCTCAGCTACCACACCCCACTCAAACTAGAACCCAGCAGTGATTAACACTGCAGTTATAAGTAAAAGGCATGACGGTGCTGCCTTCGACGTCGAACTATAAGTTTCAATCACCTTCAAAAACAACATACACAAAACATATAAATAAAAGAACATGACATGCGAACACAAAGCAGACATAACACTAGGGTAGCTTTAATGAAATCGGAATTGGATTAGTCGAGAGCTAATGAGCCGGACCGGGCCGTGTAGAGCTGCCCCCGTGGTAGGAGCTTGGGTATGTTGGGGTGGTAACTAGATTACTCGGAGTGCTTCTAAAGTGATTACACGATGCCCCCACGAATGACGATGATTTGTGACCCGCGGGAGTGCGATTTCATAACCTTCGATCGTTATTTTGGGAAAATTTCGATTTGGTGATCTTTTCTTGTACTTGCCTTTAAAGAATAATGAAGTAAACGTAAAACAATTACTACTTTCTTTATGTATAAATGGTCGAGCTTTAATTGGTTAGGTACATGTAGATAGAATGTAGAAAGTCATTAGGTACATTTTTTATTTATTTAATAAAATATACGGATATTTACAAGTTCTGCTACTAATTTGCTTCCACAAATAAATAATGAATAACGATTTCAAAAGACCTTTAAAGGTTTAAAGGAATCTTATCAGGACTGTAATTAAATTGAATCTTTTTTTCACAAATTAGAACAAGTAAAGCAATTTGAAAAAAATGCAAGGCATAAGAAACTGGTGTGACGACACTTATTGTACCTTGGTTTGGTTAGTATATCTTAAAAGATAGCTTGTAAACTTTTTATATACCTCGGAATTTGCTGTCAATTTTGAGAATCCCTTCGAATAAATTCATTTTGCCTTTAAATTATCAAATGTGTTTAGTCGGGCTTCAAACCCAAAACCCGTATGAAATGTAGTAACGGTACTTCAAGAAACACTGAAAAATACTCAGTTGAACTTCTTCATAAAAATACTAAGGTAAGTACTAAAAATAAATTTCCCTGGCCAGAAATCGAACCGGAGTCATATCAGACCAGTACCGTCCCAGTAAACTCTAAGAAATCAAACCAACGCCATCTACCGGAAAGGGCGCGTCTGCCAGTTACATATACTTTTAAAAACCTGTTTCATACTTAGGGATGATATATCAGCATCGATATCAAAAGGATATGTATACGATATTTGTATCGATACAATTACATGCGATCCACGTGGATATATGATAATAGATTGGGGCAAAAAAAATACTAAAAAAACACATTTTGAAATTGTTTTCTTTTGTAATTTTTAATAAGCAAACGAGCATACAGTCTACCTGATGGTTAGTAACTGCCGCCCATGGACATCTGTAATAAACCCCAGATAAGACTAGATTCCTATTTGAGGTTGGCCGTAGTTGCGCTCCTACCGTTGAGAACTACGCTGGTATTTCGAAAAAGTTTGTCTCTTACTATTCAAACCAGAACACAGCAGTGTTAAGCGCTTATAACAGAAATAGGTATGACGGTGGTACCGAAGTCGAACCACAGGGACCGTCTTCATCTGATATCGATATATCGATGACGACCTGCGTGGCGGAGCGGTCACCATACCGGTCTGACACGCAAAGTCTCCCGATTTCGCTCCCCGACCAGACTGAAATCTGAATGATGAATTTAGATTTCTGTTTCTGTGTCTGGGTTTTTGTGTTTGTCTTGTGTGTGTCCGTGGCACCCACGATACAGGGAATCCTAGTGTGGGGCTGTGAGTGTAGAAAGCGTTATTTATATGGCAATAAATAGATTTATCACTTGTACCCAATAGTTGCTTATACGAGGTTCGCACTCAGTCCTTTTTAAAGAATACAGTTAAAAAATCTACTTTATATTAAACTCAAAATTACTTCGTTACCTCAAGACGGTATCGTAAGTCTAGAATAGATGCATCCTTTGTTCATCCCGACAGTGTAACGCACAGACGAATCAATTTGAATATTTTATATCAGCTGTGCCCGCGGTTTTATATCTAGAAATAGACATTGAGAATAATGAGCTATTCTAGGCAAAAACGTGGTGTATTATAAAATTCTAGATCTTTTCGTCAGATCTACGCTTGCCAGGATTTTTTCTAAAATGTATATAATAACGGGGAGAACCTTCGGTTTCGCCCGTTGGGTTACATTCTTGAAACTTTCAAGCGGATCCCTATTTTTTCTCGTATTAAATATAGCCTGTTCATCATGGATAGTATAGGATTCTAATGATGAAAGAATTTTTCAAATCCATTCAGTAGTTTCAGAGCCTATTTAATTCAAACAAACAGACAAAAAATCAAAATTTACCTCTTTATAATATTAGTATAGATATCTCATATTTTTTTAAATCATTTATTTAAAATGCATGGTTACTAGCTATAACTTGTAAAAGAACATCTCATGGAAACAATCTACAGTTCCTGCATATTTACTTAAGCTTATATGTATATTATACATATAAAAATACCCTTAAAAAGGATAAGGGTGTTACAGGAAAATGCCGTAAAGTCGATTAAAACTCAACGGGTAATGGCTGAAAGAATACGCTGGAGTTTCCGTTAACGTTACTAAGGATTATCGAATGTAAATTATATTAAAAAATATATTTCTGAAGTCGGTGCTCATATTGGACACGCTGTTTACGTCGTGATGCAACGAAAAATTTAGCACCGACTTCAGAACTATGTACTAAACCAACATTTATTTAAATTATTTTAAACTTT
>DWIJ01000789.1:0-10165 GCA_018248315.1 Chioides albofasciatus
TAACTGCTTTATCGTTGACATGTACACTGCCAGTAAAGGTTCACATTTGATGTTATGATATGCACTGTCTACTTTATAACTGCTTTATCGTTGACATGTACACTGCCAGTAAAGGTTCACATTTGATGTTATGATATGCACTGTCTACTTTATGTCTACACTACTGCTTGCGGTCACCCCAAAAGACGAGAACGATCAATACAATTAAATAAGGATGCGCCGTTAACGGTAGTTTACAAATATGAGAAGCGTAACTACTGCAGGTGGAAACCCAATTCAACAGTTATTTGTATAATGTGTATACAAATTATTCTGATGGTCTTGACCCTCATAAAGCTGTCCTAAAACATGTGTCAATTTTCATTGTATTGTATTATATTTCGACCTCTGCACTTATACACCACCACTAAAGGGTTTGAACAGATGTACATTGCTCTGTCTGTTATACCATTTCCAATAATCGTGAATTTATTGGTACAATATATTCAACACATATTTCATTTTCTTCAACTTCAACACAATTTGAAACCGCATTGATGTTAATTGCAGATTCTTATGGTAGAATAAAATCCCGGTTGGGACAACGTGGTGACTGTGACTATTTTCGCGCATTCTTCGTCTTGTCTTCTGTTTGTTTTTCCAAATTCTAGTGATTATCCGATATTTTATGCTAATTATCCAAATCTTAGCCATCCAAACCGCGATAGCAGCCGTCTGTCATTTTGTTTAATGACTGTAATGTATGATTTATAGATTTTATATAGTTTATAATTACTTGACTTATAAATAGTTACAATTTACGCGCATTATCTAGTGAGGTATATAGGTTGAGGTGTCAGAGGTCCTTGACAAACGGACAACAAACAATTGTTACTGTAGGTATGAAACTCCGATCTAAGATTCAAGGAGCTTATACTTCAGGATCTGCTTCCTGAGACGTGGAAGACCTAAGTTGTCCATCCTCAATTAAAATTTATAGATGATACGTTTAATACATACTTATTTATTAAAAGAGATTAAATGACTTAATAACGAACAAGACAGTTTCTAAGTTTATACGGATACATTTAGAAAGTCTACTTATATAATTTCGAATGAACTACTTTAACTTTACTTACTTAGAAGTTTTAAAAAGGGGTTTTTCGTTTCTTATCGATAATAATGAGACATGAGGTGACGAAGTGAATTGGGATTACGTTAGGTTAGATTAAAAGCGTGTTGTTAATTGCTGCTATAATATGGGATAGGGCTAGGAAAGGTAAGTGGGAGATTAATTATTATATATAGATACAGGTGAAAAGTCAGCAAGAAATGCAATCGCGTTAGTTCTCCGTTTACTTTGATTTCAATCACGACCCTTACCACACGGATTTATTTTCCGCAGACTAGCGCTCTTTGTCTTCAAAGCACATTACAGGTGTCTTAATCTTTAAGGATTTGTGCGATCCTTCATGCATATTTTATTTAAATCTTAAGTGTGAAAATATTTTTCTTGCTGATTAAGTCCTGTTTTTAATTTGTATAATAATTCATTCAAGAAAGGAAAATGAAAAAGGGAGATGTAGAATTTAACACAGGTAAAAGAGAGGAGTAGAATGAAAGGTGTTAAGAAGGGGGAAGGGTGGGGGAAGGTTAGATAGAGAAATTAGTGGGTCCACTTAGATAACAAATTTTGTTATATGAATATAAATTCATGTCTGTCATAAGACAGGGATCAAGGTTTGGGGAAATAAGGCATGAATAAAAATATATATGAAACCGTGATGTGCAGTATGACTCAAATGCATAACAGCTTAGGAGTAAATAACAATAAATTACCAAAGGGAAGATGATCGGGAAATTAGGGAATTTACTTAAATAACAAATAATATAGGGATTTATGATAGGGATCTACATTTGGGGGATATGACATGAATAACAAGAAATAAAATCCAAACTAAGAACACATGATGTGCAAGACTGAAATGTATTACAAGTTAGAAGTAAGTAACAGTAAATTTCTTAAGGGAGGATGATAGGGAAATTAGGGAATCCACTTAAATAACAAATAATATGAGGATTTATGACAGGGCTCAATGTGTAACGGCTAAACATAAATAATAAGAAAAAAATAAAATTATGAAAACACGATGTGCAATATGAATGTAATGCATTACAGCTTTGTAGTAACTAACAATAATTTTCTAATAGAGACAAAAACTACATTAATACAATTGTTTGTAAATGACCTACCTTAATATTTAAATATGGTCGGGAGCCAATCTGTCCACTCTAGCATCATAAACCACATAAACTGCCCCTGCTGCTTATTATCAATGGCTGCAACAAAAACTTTCCAGCGCTTTATTCCTAACAACCGGCACAGGCGCTGGAGCTCTGCCACCGGTTAAACCATTGCAATATACTACTGATAGTAGATACTATGAACCTTGAACGTACCACTCATACATATATTGGCAACACCACATTAACAATTAAGCAGCATTTATGATCTTCTATGGCATATTATCAATTTAATGTCGTCTATTTTGGGCTGACCACTTATTATTTAGCCCCTACTCCTAACAGTAGCAACGCTTGTTATATCAGACAACCTTTTCAGGTTTGCTAATCTCCAGATCATCTCTAGACTAGATAATACCATTGTGATCATGATACCCTGATTACCACATTTGTGCGTGACTGTTACGACATATGTGCATGTTATAGATTGTAATATTATCTTGATGATGAGGGATGTCAATGAAGAATTAAAATAAATCACCCAGAGGACTGTTACAGAGGACTGTTACTGTAGACAGTACTTTTGTGAAACTTCTTTGAAAATTCATCATTCCCATTTTTTCCGTTACTTTTTCCACTTTACGTTTTCGTTTCTTTCAAATCATGAACTGCTGCTGTTTTTATTATCTTTCAAATTTGCTTACGCTCCTTAGCATTTATCTATAAAAGAACATTATTCCATTGGTATATGTATGATTTAGCATTTACAGTA
The DNA here is from genome assembly GCA_018248315.1 of Chioides albofasciatus. Lineage (NCBI taxonomy): Eukaryota > Metazoa > Arthropoda > Insecta > Lepidoptera > Hesperiidae > Chioides > Chioides albofasciatus. Next base: position 2,996 of record DWIJ01000789.1, read on the forward strand.
ATCTATTTCATGTTACTTATTTGCGTGGATTATTTTATTATAGCGAACAACGAACTGATACTGGTAAATTACAAATTCTACGTAAGAAATAAATTAAACTCACTGTTATAAAGTGGAAATCGCAGGTCAAATCCTCTTAGTGTGCAGATGTCGACGTGGTCGCCAGCCCGCCGTGGCTCCGACACAATCTCGCTTTGGGCTGCTAAGTTCTGTGGATGAAAGCAGTATCTGCAGAAGCTTATTGGCTTCTGCAGTAGGTTATTTACCTACATCTAACATGTAGATACAACACCTATAACATATTCTACTTTCTAAATGTTTAGGTTTAAAGTTACAATTTTGAAGAAGTAGCAGTTAGTACTAACACCAATACATTTGCTGCTAGTGGTAGTACACAGGCATAGACAAAGTTGCTAAAGATAAAATTTCAATCAGCACAAATTTAATCATATTTTGAAGAAACAGTGTATGATGTTACACGGTCGACATATCCGTTTTATTCAGTCATCCCATGAAGGTAAGTATGGCAGGTAACAATATAATATTGATTGATAGGTCCCTTGAAAGCTGAGACTGGTCCTTGAGTCTCTCAGATCGTTTTTTCAACTGGACAGCGTATGTCATCAAGCCATTACTGTAAGGTCGGTATTGCGTTGGTTACCTGCCTGGCTAGTACTGTCGTTATTGATGCTATCATCGACCTATTTACACCCTTGCTGTTGTACAATGAGATTCTTATATCGAGTGAAATGTTGGCTAGTATTATACCACCAGGAGCCCTTAAGTTACATTATAAAATCTGCACTGACGTGCGGCACGTTGGGTCCTACAATATTTATCGCTCTATAACAACGGTGCTTTATATATGTTATAACATATTAATATATTGAGTAGATCAATTGAGACACAAAGGTCATTTTTCTTATCGCTGAAGAAAAATGCATTGTGTGATATTACTTTGGTATATTACCCGTTGTTATTCAAGCTACTTAAGATCTTGTTACTGTTCCACTTTAATCACCAGATATACGAATCACCATTAGTGCACATTGCAAAAATATAAAGATACTACGATAAGTAGGAGTACAAAAATAGCGAATAGAATAACAGATTAACACATTAACATGAATATTATGTTACAGGGACTTTTAGCGGTAGACACAGATAACAACATTATTCACGATTAATGGGAAACCCTAACTTATGCTAATAAAATAACGCTTAATTTAATAGATTGTTAATAGCCTTAACACATTCTATAGATACAAATTAAAAAAAAAAAAACAATTTTTAGGACAACGGAAACGGGGAAAAAAGTATGCAGGATTGAAAAATATATTCAAAAACCAGTTGTTAGCAAATTTTGACGTAACTCGCACATTCCATATGAAATATAAGCAGCAAAAAGTCTACGCCACATAAGAGACTATAACTGTCACGGGGTCCAAGCAAGGCTGCCATCATTAGCAACGCAGATGACGTGTACCAGCCTGCCGTCGGTATGAGACCCAATCTACGCGCTCAAGGCAATACTTATGAAGTCTTAACGTCAAAGAATTATGTACGAGATAGACTCAATAAGCAACACTACTATATGTGCGAGGATAAGTTTTATAAGTTAAAAATAGTTGTTTGAGTAGGTGCATATATAAATGTGCCAAGGACGAAGGATTTAAAAAGAAGAGGATTAAAACGGGGACGCAAAGGGAGACAAGCGATAGATGAAAGTTCACGACACATAAGAATAACATACAATTTATAAGAACAGTAATAATGAATTAGTTTATAAACAGTAGGTAAATAACCTACCTTATATTATCTGCATTGTGAAGTCCAAAGAAATATGCGAATCAGCACAGTTGGTACTACCAACAAGGATCACCTGGGCAAAACAAAAACGTCACTTTTAATAAAGTCACTATTTGAAAAATCCAAGAAGTTTACACCAAAAGTTTTCACTTGCCGTAATACGGAACAACTAGTCATAATTATGTTAATTTAACAGGCCTGTTCTTGACCGCAATTCATATATTTTCTAGAATCATAGTTTTATATTACTAGCACAGCGCTAATGCTGTGAATAAAATTTAACACAGACAAGTGTGACCAAACCATACTATAAGTTTAATGTTATAAGCAAAATTTAAGATGTATGAACAGAAAAAGACTTACAAGTGATCTTATAGAAGAACGTACAGGCACTCGTGTGACGATAAATTAATGTCTGGTTGAAGTTGGCTCGAAATGACTTGTAGTCTGAAACCCCAACGGCTACCTCGACTTGATCTGTGAAGTAATGTAGTATCTGCAGAAGCTAAAAAGCTTCTACAGTAGGTCATCTACCTATTCTAACATCTACACAGAACACTTATATTTTTATTATAACTTTCTAAACGATTAAATTTCAATCTTAAATGATACAATATCCAAGAAAAAACAATTACTACAACCAGTAACGGCCGCGACGATACCGATAGTTTACATAGCTAACAACACCTATAGATGAAATCCAATTCAACGAAAATATGGGGATTGACAGATCACGAACTTTAGGATATACTAGTAGAAACTAGTGTAGTTTTGGTGTGTGCATTTATCTAACCAAGTCACTGCAACCATCCAAGTTTTTGTTGAATTGCATTACGGATTAATTTCAGAAAACGAGTAATAATTCATAGTAATATAATAATTAATAATACAGATGGTTTTAGTGCAATTCTTAGACTTAATGTCTCCGTGCTGCTTGACGAATTCTGGAACCTGACGAAATCGGAAAGAGGAGCAACGTTTGTGTCATCTTTGACTGGTTTTGACTCTTCTAGTTAATTTGCGAACGATCGTAGATGTTTAACTTATCTTCCTGCAAATCTCTAGCTTATTAACTGATTTAGATCTCATTTAGTATTTTTGTTCTCACGATGTTTCAATTAAGATGTTTAATTATTACTAATTTAATAACACCAAATACAGATAAAATACGATAAAACACGAATATATTTTTAAATAGACATCAATAATACTTGTGATTAAATATCTTAAAAATCCTTAACTAGAGCTACCAGCTAAAGTAAACTATGAGCAAATGAGGGGAAAGGGAAACGGGGAAAGAACCTTCAATAGCAAGAAACAAGGAATATACAATGTAAGGAAGGTACAAGGAAACAGGTTAAGGGGACATAAGAAAAAAGGGAAATTTTGATGGTGAAGTTGACGCTGACACTATAATGGTTAATGAGACCGTGCCATGTGAGACCTTCTGTAACACAGAAGTAGCAAACGAGCATACAGTCCACTGGCACTGCTACCCGTGCACATCTGGTATCAACCCCGGAAAGGATTAGAGTCCTACTCGAGTTTGGCCACAGATACGTTGCTACCCCTGAGAACTAAGTTGGAATGCCATCATTTGAATTTGGAACTTATGGAAATTCTACGGTAGCCAGCTGCCTGAAGTTGTTAAAATTCTACCCCACACACAGATACGGCACATTAGTTTTGCTGGCTTTAATTTTGTACGTGTAAAGGGACAGAAAGGAAGTTGAGAAGTAGGGAGTGAATGAGGGAGGGGTGAAAGACACAATAAAAATAAGAAATGACAGGTAAATATGTGACTTATATGACTAACATACAAATTTAGTAAAAGAGACTACAAATACTAGTTGACAAACATGTTATATTTAACTAGTAGGTAAATAACCTACTTGTTAGTCTGTTGTGTAGCTCATCAGTGATCTTGCTAAAGATGAAACTGCCAATGAGATTTGCCCACGCCAAGCAGGCAACCTCGGTCATGTCAAAATTGGGTGACGAACTTCGAACCTCGGGTGTGTCGAACTGTAAAAAAAATTATTAATTTTTGTAGAATCATACTAAGATATATTATTACTGAGGGAGGTTAATAACAAGAGCCCTTCAAAAGTTAGTCTACGCGACGTCTTTAGTTTTCTTCGCTTCGCTTAGTTTTCTTCGCTTAACTATAAGTAAAAGTTCGTGCTTCTTTCTTGAAAAGAAGCTGGTGTTCAGTTTAACAGGCATCCCTTATTTTCTTCACTTATACTTCGATGTTGATCGCCTCCATGAAGTTCGACAAATTATCGAACGCGACGAATCATAGAGTGCGATTCGAGGCCAATTCGAATCACACCCGACGATACGACGCGTTCAATTTCGATAGTTGCAGCTCAAAAATCACGTAGACTACATCTCGCAGATCATATACGGTTTGCAGATTACGTATTTGATGTGTAATAAATGGCCATTTAAAGCCTCAATATATTCCTAGGTTGAGTTCCAGTGTTCGCTTTTCAATGTTCGTATAGAACAGACTATTATTCGTAGCATATAGGTCTAAAGTGAATTTTTTGTCTTCATTTTTGCTACTATGTCTGAGACATCTGCCCGCCGGAACATTAACCTACTATCCATTTTTCTTGATTTTCTCATTCTAATTTTTATGTTTGTAATGTCTAGGCTTTCTATTTTGAGCCGAACAAACCAACAGCCAGGCAACAGAAGCCGTAGTAGTAGTTTACTACTCCTTTATTATAAAAAGAAAACGACCGACATTGGCGCACCATTGCATGAGAGTTGTCCTGAATTTGCTGAAAACACCCCAGAACAATTCAGGTCTCAATTGAGTTTACATCAATCAAAAGCGGAAACTGATTACTAGTGTACCCTTTATTCTTCTATATCAAAGAGCTTGCGACTATGTAAGTCCAAAAGCTGTCAAAGTGTTTTTTTTAATCAATTCCCAGTATTTGTTTCTTCTAGTTTTCTTGATTCGGCTTCTTTCTTCTCTCCGATCCGATGAATTATCGAACACGACGAATCGTTGGATGTACTTCGAGGCTTACAACGAATTACACCCAAAGATACGCCGTATCCGATTTACACGTCGGGCGAAGATCACGTCGGTTGCGGCTCGATAGTCACGTCAGTTGCAGCTTGTCGATTACATCAGATTACACCAGATTTAGTTCATATGGAACAGTCATAACCTAGTGATTTTAATTTGGTAGAACGTTCCACCTTGTTTACACGGATAGCAACGCATCTGTGACCAAGCTCAGAACGCATCTCTCAATGTCCCAAGTTACCTGATTATTAGAAATTATCATTCAAACAATTGAATAAAATATCTTGATAACATGTATACTATTCTATACACCTGTAGTCTACTAATTGGCACTTGGCGAGCCGAAGCCTATTCCATAAAGAGAAGATCCGTACCCAGTAAAGGGTCAGTAATGAGTCACTGAAGATACAGATAAATAATTACTAAAACTTGAAAATTGAGGTAAAAAAAGTGCTCACCAGTTTGATCAATGGTAGATGTCCGTGGGCAATTGTTACGTGGTATTTGAACTTCTGCGGACTTAAATCTCCGTGTTCGACGGTATATTCACCTCTGCAGTGCCCTGGGAATTAATATTATAGGCAGAAGCTTATTGCTTCTTTTGTAGGTTACTTTACTACTCTAACATCGAGATACAACACACAATATAAGTTGGTAACAATGTAACTTCATAAATTTAAGATTATCATTTTGTAATCTCAGGCAATTGCAATTAGTATTAAACGCGCCTCTACCGGTAGTTTATATGAATAGACAGTTGAGATTTTAGGTCGATAATCAATACACACCCAAAGGGTAGCAGGAGCGCCTTGTCTACATACATGTATACTACCAATATAGGGTAAGAAATGATGTTACATAACTTTGCACAGATGTTAATTTGCCATTTCCTTTCCATTTTACGTAAGTTCTACGACAACATAGTAGTAATTCACGTAAGTGATAAATATTTAGTGTGACAGTAAGATAATAGTAACTGTCTATCCGAGTCAATCCGAGAGGGTCTATCCGAGTTTCGCTGTCCAGCTTTTGTTGAGCGTTCTTAGTTGTATTAAGGTTGCAATGTTTGCAGGAGTGTGGCGAGACTTTGCCGTAATAAACAGCATCCGATTTGATGAAGTTGCGTTTAGTCTAAAGTGCTTCTGCTTTCAAGTTTTCCTCTTGTTTCTTCGTTATCAGTGTCATCACACACATGTGTGGTATAGAACAATGCATGATCACAAATGCATTCACATTACAGATATAAGTATAGTCCGTTTAATAGAAGTCACTACTAACACTAACACCAATTTTAAAATTTTGAAGTGAGATTTTATAGGTAAACATTAACGACGATGTCCATTATATTATCGATAAGTAGATAATCTTAATTGCTAAAATGGTGAGTATAATTTAATAGAAATAGGGATATATGAAATAGAGTAAAAGTGGGTGTAAGAAATAGAATATGAGAAGACGATGATGAGGAAGGGAGAACGGTTGCTGACTGTGATTACTTTGAATGGGGATTGGGAAAAGTAAAATTAAGAAAGTAACAGGTAAAAGTTCGCAACATTATTTAGACGGAGACACGTGAAAGAAAGTTTTGGTTTGTATTACCCACTTCAATAATCGCTAAAATATCTATCATATTTAATCATATTTAAGCACATTTGCAATTACGGTGCCTTTTTAACCAAAACCATCTGATATCTTATTTTCACGTGTGTTAATCTCCGCACTAAATGAAAACGTTATGGTTGCTGAACATGAACTTAATCTGGTCAAATTTTAAGTCAAAAAAGAAATGATTGAAGTGATGGTGCGGAATATTTTAAATTAAATACAAGATAAAGTAAGTAAAAAGTAGTAGGGAAAGGGAATTTCGATGAAGAGGAAGAAAGAAGAGATTGGTGAGGATGGGGATAGGGTTCGATGAATACATTTGCCGCTTATTACTGAGTAAATATTTAGGATACATACATACATTTAAAACCCGTTACAGTGGGTAATACAACATGTATTAATAATGAAATGAAATTTAATAATGAAAGACAAAAACGGGCAAGTAACCTACCTGCAGTCTATTTGCGGGCAGGTCCGGCAGGATTACTCGGCTTGCTAGACCTGTAGTCAGCCTCGCCTAAAAACAAAAAATCCGATTAAATGGGAACAGTTGGTTCAAATTAAAAGAATAACATTATAAATTATTAGTGCGTATTGAAACGCGAATATGTGCGAATTTAACGCGACAAGAATGTCATATCACAAAACTTTTGTAACTCATTTACAAATAATTTATTCTATTTAAGGGTGCGGTAAGGGACACATAC
>DWIJ01000790.1:0-10161 GCA_018248315.1 Chioides albofasciatus
AGATGCGCCGCTAATCTTGAGGACTAAGCTGGAATGCCTCGGAAAATTATGTCTCCCTTACCACACCCTACAAACCAGAACACAGCAGCGCTTAACACTACTGTTATTAGGCAGAAAGAGGTGTGGCGGTGGGGCCGCCGGGCGAACCACAGAGGGGTCTACCACCCTTAAATATATCTTTGTAATATATCTTTCAAAACTTTAGTGCGTTGTATTCACATTCGTATTCCGTTGGCGTATTATTTTAACCTTCAATGCGTAGTATTGTAACAATGCGTAGTATTCGTGTTTCGAACGAGTTTGATTCAAATCCTCAAAGCGTAGTATACGTGTTTCGAAGAGGTTTGATTCAAAGGCTCAGTGCGTAGTATTCTTGTTTCGAACGGGTTTGATTCAAACCCTTAATGCGTAGTAATGGTATTTCGTATGCCTATGATTCAAGCCCTCAATGTGTAGTATTCGTATTTCATATGCGTATTATTCAAAATCTCAATGCGTAGTATTCGTGTTTCGTAGACGTAAGATTCAACACCTTAACGCAAATTGTGCATGTTTAGTCTGCGTATAAACTCTCAATAATTGTTAATTTCAATAGGGTGCAGCGTCCATTTTCAAAATAAAGATGAACTGGATTTTTTAAAGCAATAATTTTTATAATTATCATAAACTTTGATAATGAAATCCTTTTTTAATGTCCCAACCATTAAAAAGTGTATTAGATTTATAAGAGTAGATAAATCTACTCTTATAAATCTAATTTCTCAATTCAGGATAAATCCTGAATCGAGAAACGTGCATTATCAAAATGAAACTATTTACTGCCGTTACGAGAGCTGGCATTTTGCTATCATTGCTTTGTGTCAGAATTCGAATGGACGTACTCGTACGTACATGAAATGAAATAACGAATTTTGACACATTCAGTATTGTGTGCAAGTTCTAACAGGGCTTGGACTATTTTAAGAATTTGATACTATTAAAAATATTTTACTAACAACAAAGGTTAAAAATTCGAAAAAAGAAGAAGACTTTGATATGACTTCATATACCTATAACAGGGCAGATAGTTCTAGTAGGAATATATCACAAATGCTACTAAGAACTGAGATAAAACGTTTTGAAAATATTCATAAAACTTTCAAACATAGTAGAGCCACACCGCTTATGAAATAGAAATAATAATAATTTTAATGCAGCGCTGTCTACACTAATTTACTATGAAATACAATTTAATTTTCTTTGCATAATTCAATGGCATTTTATCCGATTTTCCAAAGAAAATACGTTAGTTTTTCTTCACGACTTAGACTAAGTGTGCTCCGAAGTTTTCCTGCAACATTTATTTCTATTCTGAAGTTATTCTTGCGTTTCCGTGAACGGGTGTGGAAGCCGGCTAACTCATACATAAGGCGATCTTAGTCCTTATAAAATATATACTGTTTTGCAAGCTTTTTATAGTTAGTAGAACCCTCTATGGTATGGCTCCGGCTACACCACAGCCACACTTATTTCTGCATAATATTAGTGTGGTGTTAAGTGCTGCTGTGTCATGCTATAAGGGTGTGGGGGACATACTTTTACATGACATTCCAGCTTATTCCTCGGGGGTAGCGCATCTGTGGCCGATCTCAGGCAGAAATCTAATCTTATCTGTAGTTGATTTCAGATGTCCATGGGCTGCCACCTACTACTGCCGTAGCTACTTAGCGTCAAATGGACTGCATGCATGCTTGTCTGAATGTCTGGTATCTAATATTATAAAAAAAAAACTACTCGTTCGCTACATCACTTTTTTAAAAATGTTAATTTTCAGCACAGTACAAACCAAGCGTAAATAATTCAATTTCAGCAGTACATGTTAATTCTAACAGTGAACAGTTACAGACCATTAACTACGAGAACTGTTTAACAATCAAATACCAGGCGAAAATCAACCCTGCGGTTTCACTCATGCAGCAAATGAGGTTAGCAAATTAGGTAACTGCTTTAATTATGCGAATGGAGCTAGGTTTTGATGTTTGTCGAGTTATAGTAGTTGCATTATACATATTTGCTTCATATGTTCATGACGATTGAGCTAATGATTTACAGTTATAAGCGAATTAGAAATTAATAAATAATAGAATTGCTACCGACTTGTGATTATATCATAGAGGTTAAAAGTTAAACTCGCGTTTGAGGAGATCGATATTAAAATCCCAGGCACTCACTTGGATTTTTAGATTATATGGGTATTAGAAGTTAATTATCAGTTACTTTAATGGCAAAGGATAACATTGCAACGACCGCCGGTATATAATAAGAAAGGGTCAAAAGTGACACCAGTTGTTCGTGTAATATTACACTCGGCGCTGGCTAGCCAGTTCTTTGCTTGAACTTGGCTTGACACGCTGCCGCGTGTCTAGATAGACAGTGTTGTTCTTCAATTTAGCGCTAATTAAAATTGTAGCCACTTTAGCTAGCGTCAGTTAGGAAGATTTCATCTTTAAGACCTTTAAAACTATTTTGATGATCTCTCTGATATCTACTCGTATGTTTTCCATAATATTTTCTTCAACATAACGCAAGTGATTTTATGAGACCATAAATTACGACAGGATTAGCGAGACACAAACAACAAAGTTACACAAGATGGCGATCTTATCGACACAAAGTGATCTCAAAGAAAACTTTTGTATAGACTGTAGGGGATAAAAGAGTATAACTGATGAAAGGAAAGATAGAGGGACAAAGAAGCCGGAAAAGATATCACTAAGCTTTCAATGCAAAGCTGGACATTTATTAAATGCAGTGTCTAAATATAAATACTTCGTAGTTTCTCAATGTTTTATTTTTTATAGCAAATGAATTAGTTTGACGGCAAGTGTTTACTACCGCCTAACTTCATATACGGGTTCAATTTGATACCAATCACAGAGGTGTTAACTCTTTTGAGGGTAAGATGGACCCCTCATTTGTAAATCAGCTGGCAGCTACATTTCTTATATCTCATATGTTTTCACTGAAATTAAAAACTGTGTAAGTTACAAATCGGCGAGGTGATGGTATCTGATAGATGCTATTAAAAGTGCTTAAATTGTATGGAATACTTTTCTGAATAAAATCGTTAAAAATTCTAGAGTACCTAAGTCCTACATTGAAAGTAAATTATCTTGTAAAGTAGGTACTACTAATAAAGAATTAACGTTTTTGGTATAATTAACTGAAAACATAAATGTTATACGAAAAAGTACCTTAAAAAGAAGCATAGTATGTTTTAATAGTAGATAATACTCCTTGCCCCGTATTATAAGTCAATATGTATGGAAATGAGGATTTAAATCAGGGTTACGACCGCATCCCGACGTGATGAGAAAGTTTTAAAGCCAAACAGATATCATAGGTTTACGACTTTGCAATAAGCGAGTCGATCAAGTTTGCGATCTTTCAAATATTTTTATTTATTACGAGCAGAACCCGCGGCTTCGTCCGCTGCTTTACGTTATCGAAATTTTCACGCGGATTCCTATTTTTTCGCGTATTGAATACACCCAATGTTCATCACTAATAATTTAGGATTGTAATGGTAAAAGAATGTTTCAAATAGGCTCAGTAGTTTTGGAGCCTATTCAATTCAAACAAACAAAAAAAATCAAATCTTTTCTCTTTACAATATTGGTATCGATAAAGATCGTTAACAGTCTTACGCATAGTATAAGAAGGTAAAAGCATATTGATTTTTAATCGGAAGTTCGAGGTTCAAATCCCGGGCTTTTTTCCACTTTCTCCCAGACATCTGTGATTTTACAAAGTTATGTGTTTAGAAATTATTTAACACTTGCTATAATGTTGAAAAAAATCTATAAGCTTGAGAGTTCTAAAAAAATTTGACGGTGTGTGAAATCTATCAGTTTTGCCAGCGTGCAGAGACTTAATAAATCTCTGCAACTAGATGTGTAGAAAATATTACAAAGGAAAAAGTCCTAGTCCTAGTAAAGGACTGGAATAATTTCTGAAAGTTTGAGTATCCTGACACATATGGTTTTAAAGCAAGGGTGAGCACACAGTTTGAAAGGCGGGGGTGAATTGGCTTTTTATAGGCGTCTCTTAGGCCGCGTCATCGCTTTCCGTTAGACGAGATCGTGGCATTTTCCTGACCTTGCTTCTTTACAATACCTTTATAACTCGCCGTGTTATTAATAGGCAACTTTGCTGTGTTCACTTTGTTAACCTTTTAAATATTATAATTATACGACTTTAATAAAACACCACGGAAAAAGCAGCGCTGTTTCTGCCCAAAAGCAGTTTCTGCCCAATAAGAGCAGTATTTCCTGCTCTTATTGGGCAGAAACAGGTGTGGAGTGGACAGAGAGATGAAATACAGAGGTTTTTTTTTATAAAATTGAACTGGTTAATTAGTATGTAGTCCGTTTGAAGGTAAATGGAATCTGTTAATAGCACCAGATAAACAGGGGTTTTACAAGTTGATTATAGATGTTTTATCAGTTTTGAGTGCTAAGATGGTCGTTTCATGCTTGACGTTCGAGCATTAATTTCCTCGTATCTTCCAACTTATTTACAGTGCGCGGTGTTTCCGCCGCAGATGAGGAACTTCGAACGGAATGGTTTGCAGTCACTCGTTCCAACCGTTGTCTCATTTCGGAGCTTAGTTTCAGTTTGCCAACACTACCGGGAGACGGTCTTTGGGCGCCGATCTCGAAACTTCGTCTTGCTGTCCGCTGGGAAGGAGGTTCTCTCGACGAGTCGAGTCTAGGTTGTCCATCTACTTCGAATTCCTCCCAATCGATTCCAGGGGAAGCTTCCGAACGGGATCGACCTCGCGGCGGCTCATGTTCGACTCCATTACTTTGAGCCTGTGGTGTGTGACGTCGTTGTATTTGGCGCAATTTAAATTTAGTAAAGTCTTGGTTTATGTCATTTCCGGCAGCGTCCTTTGGCGGGGGCCATCTCCATTTCCCGATGCGAACAGTTTTTGCGCGCCCATATGGATCCATGAAGGGTCGTATTTCAGAGGGATCTATATCGTGAAGCGGTGGTGGCATCGGAGGTGGAGGTGGTGGGGGAGCACCCGTTGACGAACTTTCATTTGATTCACGCCTTGATTTTACTGAATTTCTTGGTGGCGAATGTACTTGGGCATGAACGACAGTCGACGGTCGAACTGGTGATGTAGGTACAGAGTCCGGCGATTCCACGACCTGACCCGCTAGAAGCGTTTGAAGAGCCTGGTTCTGAGCGAGCAGCTGTTGCTGTATTTGTAGATTTTGTGCCATTGCATTTTGTAGAAAAGCCCGTTGTAAGTTTTGATGGTAAGCATTAATATCCACAGTTCCTGGCGGCGGTAGGTGTAAGCCCAAGGCAGCTGCTAACGCCTCAGGTGTTGCGGGCATGGCCGGCATGGAAGGTGGTAGAGACATGGCTCCAAAGCTTAAAGCTGACGTATTTGCGCTGGCTGCTCTAGGTGTCGCACCGCCCCCTTTTATCGCACCTGACAGACCTTCACCGTCAGTCAAACGTTTCAAGCTATCATTCATGAAAATTGGATCAAATAGGTTAGTTATATAATCATCTACAGAATCTACAGTTGATTCCTTTCTACTAGTTTTTCCTTTATCTTCTTTTCCGCCTCCTTTTATTAACGTCTTTAGCTGCTCCACGTTGCTCAAGCCTTCAATCTGTTCGTTGTATGTACAATTTAAGACACTATCGATAAATTCGTTGTATTCCTTGCCGCCTTTAATGCTAGCAGCTAAAGATCGCGCATCAGACAGCTCGTCGATGTTAGGGTCTAGAACAGGAGAAAACAAGTCGTCCAAGAACTGGTCAACGTCGGAGGCCTGGCTCGGAACGCGGACTCGTCGCACATGAGATGCTAAGCTTGGGGCCTCTGAGGTATCCGACATGGCCGAAGACCTGTTAATAAAAATTAAAACATATTAAAAATTTGTTTACATGAAGTTTTATAAGGTTGTAGGTTGTGGAACCAATGTGCTGCTGACATACTAATATGACCGTCTCAGTTCTAAAGAGCAGCAATGCATTTGTAGGCTCGTTTGCTAGTTCAGTGTTATAAAAAAAGTTTAGTTTAAAAGATTATACCAGCTTTCTAAAATAGGATTCTTACCTGACCCCTCCAAATTCAGAACTCTTCTCGATGTATGCGCGACTAGACTGCGAGCCGGCCGGCGCCCGCTTACCAGCGTATTGTGATTTAATGTACCGCGACGGAAGCACTCGCGATCCCGTCCCGTATTCACCTTCCATTGCGCCCTTGCTACTGGTTACACTTGGAGCACCACCTAACCTCTCAACCGAATGATAACGATCATTGAGACGTGATTGTGACAAGCCCAAATCTGAGAGTTTTGTTGGTTGTGGTGCTGGTGCGTCGCCTAGAAGATTGTCTAACGATCTACTACGGACTTTATCGGAAGGCTGTTCAAAGTATCTTTCATTTAACGCTGATTCTCGTGATAGAATGTCGTGGGACGTCTTTCTTGAGTACTCATGGGTATGTTTGGGCATAGTGTGAGTTTCTTCCTGTTCCATCTTCCAGTTATATTCGGATATGTTCTCCTCTATGGAGTCTTGAAGCATGCGTTGGATGCTCGGTGATCTTGATTTTGGTGGTTCTGGTGGTGGTACCTGAGATAATAAAATTATAATTTAAGAACCTATATTTATTTTGTATCCGTTCATTGTTCATAAGATGAATTCCTGTATCTAAAAAGTTGTGCGTTATGTCTGCATAATGACGCATACCATGAGTGCATGGATCACGATCTCAATGAAGAATTCAAGAAATGATAACAGATTATAGCCAGTATTTTTGAAGTTGTCAAGATCGTCAAGGCGTTCACTGAGTTTGTAGCTTTAGCCAGTATCTAAGCAATGTATGTTTCAACGATTTTAAATTTTAACTGATTTGAAAACATTAGATAGATTGATTATTAATAACGGACGTATAACATTTCTCAAGGTGAAGAATGATTTAATAAATTGGATAGATTGATGAAATTGGTGCTTCCGTCATTAAGTTAAAAATTGAATGAACGAAAGAACAAACAGTACCTTTTCGTCAGCAAGTTAGAAACTGAATGAATGAAAGAATTAAAAGTACCTGCGGTCGCAAAGTCCGTTCGCTGTCAACAGAAGAGGCGCGAGGGCAGCGCTTAACACTGCTGTAAGGCAGCCGACCGCAAAAAGGAATCTAATCTTACCTGGGGTTGATTATAGATGTTCATGCGGCAATAGCCACTTATAATGAGGTGAACTGTATGCTTATCGTCTATAGAAATATTATATAAAAAATTAAAGTTATTGACCCTATCAATCGTCATAAGGTAACTTTTAGCCACAAACGCAAAATTCCTGTTTGCAATAAGAAAAACAAAAGCGGACTCTTGTGTTGCGATAAACATGAATAAAGTTCACAAAACTTATGTTAATTAACCAAACCCATTTTAAATGATAAAAATGTCGCCTGACACCAGAATAGGTTAACAGAAACATAGCAAGTTCTAGACTGTGAATAAACATTACAATTTATTACAATTAAATTACATTACAAAGTCTGTAGATAAACTGAAAATATCAAAATGTGTAGAAACCGTATCACATTAAGACATGTACGCCAACATTTTAGTGCTATGTGACTAGTTTTCATTTTATTAATGCATCATCAAATCTATTGTCCCACAGCTGGGAACCGGTTATGCTCTCAATAGTACAATACGTCGGCTAATGTAAGTTGGTACACTTCTTTTTACCCAAAAAATCAGGCATGTATTTTTGATTTTTTCCAATTTTTGAGTATGTGTGCACGTAATTTTAAAAATCACAGATGCGTGTTTGGAGTTCAGAGACTTCCAGCGTGAAAGATTAATTTTCAAATCACTAGACTATCATTTACTCATACCTTTACCTGTGTGGTAAGGGAGACATACTTTTTCGAGGCATTCCAGCTCAGTCCTCAGGGGTAGCGGCGCATCTGTGGCCAACCTCAGGTAGGAAACTGATCTTATCTGGGGTTGATTACAGATGTCCATGGGCGGCTGTAGCCATTTACCATCAGGTGGACTGCATGCTCGTCTGCTACTTCCATATTACATAAAAATAGGGGTAACAATGCAACTTTTGACGACCTCAAATAACTAATAATATTTAAGATTTTAGGAATATTTATTTAAATTTGATTATCGTAGTTTGTTTGATTTTGAATGGCAGTTTACGATTTATAACGTAATTATAGATTTCGCTCAAGTTCTTTTCCTCTATAATTTGTGGTCTAAATTTATTGTAAGCTTTTTAATGACTTGTAAAATAGACGAAATGCAAAAAATAATTAATATTCGTATGAATTAAAAGTTCGTTTTTAGACAATTTACAACATTATATTTTACAGGGCAACTTTTACTGTGATTTTCATCCCAATAAAATTATAATCACTAGATATGGGTATATAAAATTGTTTTTTTTAATAGATTTAATAGAAGCATATTTTTAAAATAACCGACACGTAGGCGATATTGTGATTTTAAAAAATGCCAAAATATTGTTGTTCTCTATGAAACTTGTGAAAAATAAATAAAACATTCATATATTGATCAATCGCGGCGTGATCAACATTTTCAATAGTTTTATTATTTACGACAATAATTAATGTATCCATTGTTGTCTTAACATTAATTTCTGACAATTCTAGTCAGTAGAAATTGTCAAATCCCGATCTTTGATATGCAAAACAATGGATAGATTAATTAATAACGGGTTTCGATGAAAGAACAGCATTTTTATCACGCAAGCGGGCCCGTGATTGAGAACCACTGTCGCAGACGAAGGTCGATGTCATTCACCCTGCGCGAACATTGTAGACGCGTCTTCGATCAGCTGCGAGAAAATTCTAGAACGTTCGGGTAGGTCAGGAACAAGGTTATAGATAATGAAAGTTTAAACTATTATTTTTTCGTACTCTCGTTAATTTTTTTTAATTGTGCGATACAGGACATGTTTTAAGATATGTTTAGATGTATATTAATTTATTAATAAAGTTATGCTATAATGTATTTCAAAAAATGAATGAGCTTCATTCATTTTTTATCATCTCAACCAATGATCTCAACTATATTTTTTTTATAATAAAGGTATAAATTGTGTATAAAGCTATGAGACGTGATAGCCTAGTGGTTGGAACTCGGCCTCTCGACCGAGGGGTCCGTGGTTGAAATCCCAGGCACCTCTGATTTTCTAACTGTGGAAACTTAACGGTGGAAAACATCGTGAGGTAACCTGCATACCTGAGAGATTTAAAAAAAATCTCAAAGGTATGTGAAGTCCACCAATACGCACTGGGCAAGCGCGGCGGACTATCGATTATGGTCTAGTCCTTCTCGTTAAGAGAGGAAACCCGTGCCCAGCAGTGGGACGGTTTTGGGTTGCAATGATATTACTCGTTTATTATATCATTGTGCTATTATGCTAGATTGTTAAAACTACCTAACAAGTAGAAAATTTTAACGTCTACATCTGTTAATATCTATAGTATTGTATCTATAGTATTGTATCTATAGTATGATCGATAACCAAAGAAGCAGGAAGTATTAATATAAAAGCGATCTGTACTGCGGTTCACTTTTGCGGTATTTATGATATGTAACTGTAAGAGCTTTATAGCACATACCAGCGGCGATGCCAATTTTATTTTTAACCGATACGCATATCCGTTTATGGGAGCCCCAGACCAAGTTATACAGACAAGTTTCAAGCGATGCTGTATTCCGGTTTCAAGGGCATAAGGGAGATATATTATACCAATGCGAGGCATTACAATTAGTCCTCAGCAACACATTAGTGGTCGACTAAGGTCTCTAATCTTACCTAGGGTTGATTACACAAGGCCATGAGCGGCATTCACTTACCGTCAGATGGAATGTATGATTGTTTGTTACTTAAAAAATCTACATACTTTTTATGAAATTGGAACAAGTGAGAGTGTAGTCTGTCATGTTGTAAGTATTTATGGTCCTTCACAGAGACCAGGGATTAACTGCTATTTTTTTTTATGTAATATGGAAGTAGCAGACGAGCCT
This sequence comes from Chioides albofasciatus, assembly GCA_018248315.1. Lineage (NCBI taxonomy): Eukaryota > Metazoa > Arthropoda > Insecta > Lepidoptera > Hesperiidae > Chioides > Chioides albofasciatus. The sequence goes on from DWIJ01000790.1 coordinate 10,089, forward strand.
GCAGTCCACCTGATGGTAAGTGGCTACTGCCGCCCATGGACACCTGTAAGCAACCCCAGATAAGATTAGATTC
>DWIJ01000791.1:0-10157 GCA_018248315.1 Chioides albofasciatus
TCCTAAAACCGCTTAACCAAATTCAAATGGCGAATTGGTTTTAATCAAATATTATTTAGAACCTCAATTGGCGCGCATAACCTATTTAAAATACACAAACATTTCGATGGCTTATTAATTATTACCAATAGCTATTCGATCGGGTTGGTGACAAATAGGCAGAGTTAATATTCAAAGCTCTATCTCGTGATAAATTTGTTACTACTAATAATACGATGGTTGAAGTGATCTCAGAATTGGGGAATTTAATTAATGCTTTACTGTTATTTCTCCATAAATAAATGACAGAAGTGGTCATTGGTAACAACTTGACGTCATTTAAATTTATGAGTAAAGATTTTTTACTAAACAGAATTTTAGAAATTGAACGTTATTATTAAAATTAAATATTATACGAAGAAAGGACTAAAACTTTCCAAGAATAATGTAAATTGAATACTTTGTAGAATGATACTGCATTATACAGTGTGAGTGTGAGAGAACTTCTTTTAAATCAATTGGAATTTGAAATCAAATTGAAACATAGAAGAAAGGTCCAAAGTAGATTTCGACTTTAAGCTTTCAACAACAATTCAAATAGATATTCAATAGTATGGCGTACATTCGTCGTAGCACTATTTTAGTGGTGAAAGTATGTTAAATCAAGTGGAATTTGAAATCAACTTGTAATGTATAAGAAGGGTGTCCGACCAAAAATTTTCGAGAACAGTATAAATAGATTTTCAACAGTAGGTACGGAGTACTATATTTACTAGTGATTTTAGTTCAAACAGTACTCTATTTTAGTGACGTGACTATGTATTCAATCAATTGGAATTTGAAATCAACTTGTAACGTAAAAGAAACGTTTAAACTGTTCGACTAAAGTTTTCGACAACAGTTCAAATAGGACTTTAAAAGTACTACTACATTTACTAGTGATTTCAGTTCCTGCAGTCCCATTTTAGTGATGTGACTATGTATTCAATCAATTGGAATTTGAAATCAACTTGTAACGTAGAAGAAAGGTTCAAAGTAGCGTTCGACTAAAAGTTTTCAACAACAGTTCAAACATTCTGTGGTGCGACATACGAGGTTCCCCTCTCAGGGAGCGAGGCCGTCTTGCGGTTGCCGACGGATGCATTAGATCGATTGTTTTGTATAATCAAGTGGAATGGAAAACACACTTCAGTGCAAAGTATTTTATATCGTGATTTATTTAGAGTAAAACAATCGGTTAAGATTGTTAAACAACTTTGTTATTCTTAAGACACTTTTACTTTTCATTGATTTGTATTACTGGAGTAAGTAACATGCATTCCAAGTGCTACTGCTCATAAACGATTATTCTTCGTCTGTTTATTATGTTTTGACAATTCCTTAATATGAGTTTTTAACGTGTCATCGACTCGTCGCTCGTTTGTGAGCTCTCCCATACTTCTCCTAGCAGCGCCTACCCGCGGAACGTATTGGAACTCATTACTCACTACTCACTACTCACTCACTTACTCGATGCTCACAAACGAGTAAAGACTCGACGACACGTTAAAGACTCATACTAAGGGTACTGTTATCCCAATATCATAGATATCAAAATCCGTTTCGTCTATCGCTCGCTATTCCTAATATAATATGTATCCAAATGTTACCTATCAAAGATTGAAATTTGATTGAGTTTTTACAAGTATGAACTAATTGTCAAATGTCGATCTTTGGTAGGAAAAACATTGGATAAATTGATTATTATTAAAATTCGTTTATCGATGGGTATAGGTACCTACTAACTGGTGTTACTACCTACTATATTTCTTTCAAGCTAATATTATGGAAGCATAAATTAAAACGGTCAAAAATCTAGTATGGCTAGTTAAATGGAGTGTTAGTAATTCGCTCCGTAAATCGTTTCTTAAAATATTAACTAACACCCAAAATGCCTGAGCAAAGAGAATTTATACTATTGGACAATTTAGTCGCGAGAATTAACTTTAATTATTCCATAAATTTAAGCAAGCAACCCTTACATTATTAGCATTCACGACGTAAGTACAACCGGAATAAAAGGGTCCAAATATTTCAGGTCAACTTAATTTGTAGGAAAATTGCAAGTTTAATTTCTTCCAGTTAAGAGTCCATTTCGCTTGCTCTCCGACCTCGGCTTTGTCCTGACAATTAATTTACTATGAGGAAATCTCCATTTCGTGACATTGTTATAGCGCTTACTTTACTTACTAGGACGTTGTCATATTTCCAAGTGGGCGGGCGCTTAGTGGAAATTGTTTTTAAAGTTGTATTTCTGATTTATTTTATTATTAACAACCTGACGGATTTTTTTCTATATAGTCTGGCAATCGGATTGTTTTACAATGTCAATTGAAATGAATGTCGCTTATGATAATTATAGCAATTTAACCTGAAATCCAGCGTCAAAATAATTTGTGTTTAAGAGTAGGTATAATTAATGCGGAGCAACCGACTAGTAGGACTAATTTTTAATTAAGGTTTTTTGTTGACATTTGACGAAAATACAAAACGAATTTAAGAGTTCTTTTGTTTGATTTAATTTTTGGTGTACTTCAACCAATCTACGTTATTTGTTCTTTAAAATAAGTATTGAAATCCTTGAAGTACCACCTGCTGAAAGGGTGCACTATACTGCTGCACTTACTTAAACGTGCGACTGCGCTGAAATAGCCTCCGCACCCAATTTAATTAAAAGTTTGCTAAGGTAAAGACATACGACACATTATTACATAGTACTTAGTTGCAACGCTTTGTGATGCCGTTGGAGCTAGATCCTACTTAAGATTCACAACTCCATGTTTGGCAATGACCTCCTCCTCCTGATTTGAAGATGTGGAGAGATTTGTACTTCGACTCTGTAGACATCATCGTCACACCTATTGTTGCGTAATGACAGCAGTGTTAAGCACTGCTGTGTTCTGGTGTGTAGGTGGGATAAGGGAGACATATTTATCCAAGACGTTACTACTTAGTCCTCAGGAATAGCAACAAATTGCCGCCAACATTAGGACAATAATCTCATACAGGGTTAATTACAGATCCATGGGCGACAGTAACCACTTACCTACCATCAAGTGGACGGATGCTACTAGGTATATGAAAGAATTTCTTGCACCTATTTCAAACTATACTCGTAAAAATCGTACATAATGTGGGTCAACTGTCCATTTACTAGGTATATTTATGTCGTAATATCGGCATCAAAGCAGTTTTAGAAGTAGTATTGACCTGTTCTTAGCTTTAGCGAGTACGAGGTGCCCGCGGGAACGATCCATCAGACGACCGGACCGTTGTATCCGAACTTTCGCTTATCTCTCCTATAATATATCTCGCTATAATGTTGTTCTGAGGGGCAATGATTTTCTATTAGGGTTGTTACGTGAAGAAAATTTGGAACTTTTGTTCGGGTGTGATTAGATTTTTTGTAACGTATAGCAGTGATAGTTACGTCTATGGCGTAGTTTGAAGACTTTTTTATCGTAGACATCTAGAATTAACTCTCTTTTGTCATAGACAAAATTATAAGAAATAATAAAAAAATATTAGGTATGCCACAAAAGAATACATACCTTTTAAGTACGTAATAATCTTTATGGCATATTTACGAAAAGGTAACCTACATTTGGCATTTTTAATGGACTTATTCATACACGGAAAAAAACCTTAAACGAAATATCTTATATGAAAGTTCGAACAAAAAACATACACCAAATTTCATAACAGTATCGCGATAACTTCCCATTAGTGTCGGAAATGGCCAAATATTGCAAAACTGTGCCGAAACTTTTCAAAATAAACATATACTCGGGCACACTCGAGTTGTTACGAGTTCAGATAAATGGGCTACTTGTTACTGCCCACTTCGCTCTAGTTGGCCATCAGTGGAAGTGAGTCACAAACTCTCTGGAAATATATGGTTAAATGGAATATCACTTTACGTAAGACGCTGAAATGTGCACTAAAGCTTTCAAATGTTCATTTTTGAGTCGTATTTTTTTATAATGAATTTCGTGATATAACATTATCTATTAATTACTGATTATTCGACTTCGATGAATGGCCACAAAAAAATTGACATGAATGCTACCTGTCGGACCCGAATTATTTTTCTTTCAAACTGGAGCTGACCAATGACCATACATGCAATGTTCGCTGGATTTATAATTAATTGTACTTTTATTTCGTTTTAATGCGAGTAAAAAGAGATAACATTAACTTTTTACTTGATTTAATTTTATGCCACAAACATTCAACTCGGATGTAATAACCATTTAGATCTATGAACAGTATACTCACAAAAGGTTCCCTGGAAACTACACTAAAAGCTACAACTCTAACCTCAAGTACTATTGTTTAAGGGGATCATAAAAGTGCAATAAAACGTTAAAAGATTCGCTTTTTAACAACGCCACGGTTTAAAGAGCGTACGTGCCTAGTGCTATGCGATAAAGTAATTTGAATTTCACTTCATTTATTGCTGCAAACAAAGAGCTTTGCGTAAAGTGTTTTTACTAGCTTTCTGGTAACTTCACATACGGCAACTATGCAATACTGTTCAGTTGTTCTAAAAATAGATTTGGCTACAAGTACATATCATATCAATATTTATCTTATGGGAAATATTTTGTTTTTAGCTTTTTAGATTTTCTTAATTCATCTCGATAAGCACCTCAGTATAGGTATGACTTGTTAAGTTGTTAAGAATTTTGTCCCACTATTTCTCAGTATGGTTGTCCTTTTAGAATTAAAGGCTAAAATCACAGTCCATTACCCTGGTTATGTAGGGATTACTAGACTTTCAAATATTTTAGAACTTTTTGCAAAACCTTGGTTATGTATTATAACTTTCATTATTAATTTCTGATAAGCACACAATTATGAAAGACCACAGACGCTTGCCTGGTACTCGAATTCAAGACCCAAAGCTTCGACTAGCTCAGCTTCAAACCTAGACTATTCTTTTGTATGGTTGCCATGTTACTTTTATTCAAACTCTAGCCGTGCATAAAAGGCCAAAATTCACACCAGGCTACTCTTAACTATGTTTTTCTTAACGAGCCACAATACGAAAATTAATTTAGATAGCGGCCTTAATGCCTACAAGTTCTCTGCTCTAATTTGCACGGCTTTAGAGCAAAGACGTGTTTCCATGCGGAGCGAAGATTCCCGGGAGTTATTTAACTAATTTTACATGCGGTGCAAGTTTTAACCCGCCTGCCATATGTTTGCGTTACCGCTGTCGCGGGAACATCTTCCTGAACGAATTCCCGGGAAGCTAAGAGCTGGGAAGATAAACTAGTGGGTATTTTAGGCCGTGATCGTACTAATCTGGTGATTAGTAGTCGTAGATTTTTTCGTAGTTCGTCTACAGCGCCACAAATGGTAGGTTCAAACAAAAAACCTTACTGCTTAAAAATAATTAACAGAAAAGTCTATATCACTTTTACAATTAAGACGAAGCAAACGATTAAATCAAAACAATTTACACGAATTAAATGATTATATCGAAAAGAAAGCGTTTCAAAGTTTATATGAAGTAGAAGTAAGTTTTAATAATGTTGTGAAGGGGCAAACGACCAAGTGGTCACTGCAATGCAAAACAGGAGTTCTACCTTAAGCCGATCATAGAAACATTGCCACTTCTAAGGACAAATCTCCTTTCATGAACAGCAGGCATCATCCACACCCTTTCACGAGAACCCCCAGCTGATTTACGTTAGAAATAGATACTAATATGGGTTGACAGTAGTTGCCCACCGGTCAAACCAATTTGGTACTAACCTTCTCAATTCTAATGCAGTCCTAGCCTAAGGCCTTCGGTATTAGCAGTGCAAATTCGTCGCCAAATACAAACACTCATTCAACTTCGTCTGATTTCTACTGCGATGACTTTGCAAATCTTCGGAACTTTTAATAGTGTGTTAGTGATTGCGTTTTAAAGTATTTGCAGTTTGCAAAAGCATTTGTACTTACATGGAATGTCTATTACTTTCAGAGGAAACCGTAATTGTGTTTGATACTTTATTTTATATAGGTTGAGTGTGACGTACGAGTTTAAATGGGTATTTATCAATATCATCATAGACATTTACCGTATCATCAACAACAGTGGTCAATGCGATGGTAATTATCATCATGATGATAACAAAATAGGTCATAGTCCACCGCGCTGGCCAAGTGCGTAATGGCAGACTTCACGTATTTTTGAGTTTTTTTTTTTATCTCAGGTATGCAGGTTTTTATATAAATCTCTCAGGTATGCAGGTTTCCTCACGATGTTTTCCTTCACCGTTAAAGCAAGTGAAAATAAATTTCTAATACGCACATAACTTACAAAAGTCAGAAGTGGGTGCCAGGGGTTTAAACCTCGGACCCCTCGAATGAGAGGCCGCGTTCCTTAACCACTAGGCTATCACTGCGTTTGACGTCTATTTTGTGTAAAAAAAACTTAAAAATTATAAAAAGAAGAAAGTTGTTTAACGACCCCGTTAAACTTCTTGAAACCATTACTAAACCTGTCATAAATATGTGGTTAAAAAAGGTTGCTATTAAATTTATTATTTCACCCATATTCCTATTTTACTGTATACTTATTGTGAAAATTAAATTACCTTTGAAATTAAACTGCAGCGAGCAGGTACGGTACTCAGTAAATTCCGAGAATCCACTACATTTTATGTCCAAGCGATTGTCTTAAAGCACCCACTCAGAGGACAATAAATAATCCTAGGTAATAAAAGCCGAAATAGGAAGAGCCGGGCAAAGAATAGTCGCAACAAGGGGCGTATTATTCAGTGTCAACGACGGGACGTGTCCCGTAATATATGTTTTAATAAAAGGGTTTCAATTCGCACCCGAACATACATCACGGAAGAAACCCGTATTATCAATAATATCGAAAAAGATCTTCAATTTATTTATTCGCCGGAATCAAAAGGCCGGGCGACTGGACGATATTTTGCCGATAAGAAATGAACATGCGTGATCTATGTTTTATCGATTTGTCGTTCGAAAATTTGTATGTATGCGTAGATTTTGCTGAGAATTTTAAGTTTATACTAAGTCCAAATACTCTTGGGGAAGAGAGTAAGAAATTAGAGAAAATTATTCGCACAAGTGTGTACTGAAGCCTGTCCTACAAACATGGGCGAGGTCATGCAAGTATGTAACGTATTGTTGCTCACTTATTTAAAAAATTATACATGTAGTGTAGGTACAACTAAATTTACTCAGGTTTTTGGCTGTAATTGATATCAAATCTTACATTCAGGCATTTAGAGCTTGTTCAAGAATGGATAAAATTTTATCTATAAATGTTACCTGAAGACAATCGAGTCCACGCAAATGCCATTCACATAAAAAGGCCTAATAAAAACGTATCACAAATATTCATCTAACATTCTAGACATTTCGTGAAGAATTCGGGGCTATAAATATAGCTTTTGTTGTCTACTAGGCTTATTCATTAACAATGTAAGCCTAGCCGATCTAAACAAAGAGTCAGGTGACCCGCCATTTCCCAGCAATGTAACCCACTGAAAGATTCCATAAAAACTGTAATAGTACCCTCGTCACGTCCGGACATCTTATTTATCTAGTCACGGCCAAAATCATTGTTTCCTTTTTCGTTGTTCTCGCAAAAACACGCCTTATTACCGCCACAGGGTAACACATGAACTGGTGAACAGTCCATTGTCACCGATACTTGTGTGTGACGTTTGTTTCTTGCCCAGAAAGATACGCATTGTTCGAGAAGCAATTCGTATGTTTTGCTGGGTTTGTTTCAGCTGTTTATTAATGGTATTCGAACAAAGTAAAGTTTCGCAAAAGTAAAGATTGCTCGATTGGTAAAAGGCAACAATGTTGTTCTTTGTTTTTCTAAATGTCTCAAAGGATGAAAATCGAAAGAGCGGCAAAATCTGAATTTCAACATAATAGTTTAGAGAAATTAAAACGTGTTTTTATGTATTTACTTACTCATAAATGGCAAACATTATTACGCTACAGATTTGAAAATAAAGGTAACTAATCAGTTAATACCAAATTTAGAAAATAAATTTCGAAATAGCTTTTCATTTCATAGACGACTTTATGAGTAATTTATTAGGTGTCTTCGAATTTTCACAAGATTTCTTCACACGTTCACAGAGTTATTTTAGTTGTCAAAGTTATTTTAGTTTTACAAGAAAAAATAGCTCAAGTATAAAACTTTTGATCACATCAAAATTAATCTTTATTGATTCATGTGCATATTTCAAAAGTTAGAAAGCGTGTACATTCTTTATAAGCTTATTGAATTTTGTTGAATAGATTTTTTCATAGCTACAAATGTTTTGATTAAATGAAATAATAGGGAATAAAATTCTGTTTCTTGATTTATAACTTATCTGGATTGCATATGTCGAAGCAAAGTGTAGAATGAATAGGCAGAATTCATAATCTGAAAGAGAAAGAAATCATTATAATTTATTGTGAACATAAAAAAAATATTTTGTTTCTTTCTGTAAAAATACCTACTATGAACTATACCAGTTTTCAAATGTTAAATACACCGATTAAGAATTGTTTGTTTCATCGTTAACTGATGACTGTCCCACTGCTGGGCAAAGGTCACCTTTCAGAGGGAGAGGGTTTTAGGACAGAGTCCACCACGCTGACCACGCTTACGAACTCTTTTTAAAGAACTTATATCCGTGCAAGTTTCCTTACGATGTTTCCTTTATCGTTATAGCAAGTGATAATTATATCTAGTTAAAAATTCAACGGTGCTTGCTTGGTTTGTTGGGAACCTCGTACTCCCCGAATGAATACTTAACCCTCTTCTACTGTATCTTAAAGTAGAAAGAAAGTTGTTGAAAGTTTAGTTAACCTTTTAAAACTTAAACTATAGATCAAGATCTGTTGCTCTCGATACCAAGTAGGTAAATCGGAGTTTTCATCACAATAGTATCAAAGTAATTCGCCTTTCGAAGTGCATCGGGCAATTTATTGAATTCAAGTTGGTAACTGTTCTCGTGAAGAAGTTGCAAGTTTTGAAATTTGGAGTTTTTGACGATCCGGTTTAAAGAATGTCTTTTTATGGATAAGTTATGTATGTAATATAATGAAACAGAAAAAGAAACAGTTAACAATTATACTGTTGTTAAAATAATCGTGAAAGTAAAGATTTACTACTTTTAATACAGCGATGAATTTAATTGTAAAACTATACTTAAAAAACTCGGAATAAAAGTTGGTAGAGAAGTGATGAGTGCCAATGTACTCCAGTATAGACATACAATATTTCAATCAACTTCCACCTACTAACAACCACATCGTAGCAGTGCGGTATTCCAGGCGCAATAAGAGTTGAATGCAGAAACTAAACAATTTATATATGAAAAGAGAAAAGAGATTAATTTACATCGAAAAAATAAATCGAAGAAATACTAACAGAAGTGAATGTGATGAGTGAAAGCGGGAACATCTTCCAGCCAATAATGGAGAGAGGTCGATTTGCGCGTTCAACGAACAATCGCATGCTGCTCTTAAACTCTTTTGATCTCGGCGTCCAATCGCAGCTGTAGATAGCATGAGATAAAGCGCAACTCTGGAATCAGTGGTATACACAAGATCTTTCAAGCTACAGTATACATTACCCCTTTAAGATTTGTTTTGTAACTGCTATCACAATAAATAGTGGTACAAGTGGTGCATCATGATAATTACTGTTCATTTTTCTTTAAATCTAGTATGTCAATGCTTAAATTAATTGTAGTCATGAAAAAAAACTATGTAATGATTTTAACATTGATTTGCAATTAATGAATGAAACATTCAAAAGTTGTAAAAACATTTAAAAAAATTTATGATTAAAATACCTTTTCCATGATACGAGTTCCAAACCAGCTAGGCACCATTATCTGAACGACCATCACGGATATGTATGTAGCTAGAAATATGTAGTATTGCCACGGCGCTGGCTATTTGATTAAAAAAAAACATGTTAAATTCATAAATATGTTATACTAAGAACAGTCATATATTATTTTGTTTAAATGATCAATAAGCACGGAGTGCGTTACCAAATTCGGCAATGCATGCAGTACTGTGTGATACAAGAAAGGTTTCAGCATTTTCATCCGTATCATAACTTTGTTATTGTTGCACTTAATAGG
>DWIJ01000792.1:0-10154 GCA_018248315.1 Chioides albofasciatus
GATCCATTATTTTTTACGATTTTTCTTATAACGAATATTAATGTTTTCTACCTGCCCTTAAAGTCCTATCAATTATTTTTTTCATATTATGTCAGATAAGTATTTATTATCCAATTATAAATCTTCATTTAATTTGATACAAAAATCTTTCAAAGATCATTTGTATATTAATTGTTATCGTTCAAAAGTTAAATAATTTCAACATTTTCGTTCAATAAGTAATGAAATTCGAAAGTGAAATTTAGTTGCGTTTTTCTTGCCATTTTCGTCAGTTATATGCAAAATATATGCACTAAACATTACTGTCAGCACTGGATTTATGAAGTTCTTAGATTAAAGATCTTTAAATTTTCCCATTGATTGCATAGACTGTTTAAATTACCGAAGCCAAAATTACGCTACGGTATGCGGAGATGAAACGCGGCAGATAAGTTAAAATCCGAAGTCAGTCGAGCGATTCTGCCGGCGTTCGCTTTAATTATATTTTATAATCTTCACATCTATCTAGTAGTTCTAGTGCAACACACTAAATGCAGTTTCATTTATCTCGTTCACGTGATTAATTAATTAGGTTCACTAGCGAAATAATAAAATTATTTCCATAAACCGTATTCTCAGATTCTGTTACTTTTAATTATTTGTAAGTTTACTTCACGCTGTCGTGTCTAACGGGAGTCCGAAGTTTACTGCAGTTAAATTACGCTTGAAATGTTAATTCACGGAGTGCTTTATCCGCGCTGACGCTCGAGTTTATCTGCTGTGGGCATATCTTTAGATTACCTTAGTCACCGGAGTGTAATATGTGTCAGGAGGCGTCGAGAATGGAAAGTGCATATAAATAGTGAGCACGGCTGGTTCCAGAGCGGGACGCGTTATGTAACTGGAGGCTCGCAAACAAATGCAAGTCGAGTGCCGTACATGCGTTATAGTGGGGCTTCGGTTGGCGTTTGTGTGCTATATTTGCCAATACACGCCATGTGGAAAGCGTATCATCTATTGGCTTTATTTGCACACATATTGGCAAATAAGGCACGTGCCTTATTGATACGTATCAAGCACGCGTTTCCGGTTATTTGAAATAACAAACAAGGGCTTCCCATGGACACCTGTAAAACTGTAAACAACCACGGATAGTTCGGAGTCCTATCCGAGGTCGGCCGCAGATGCTTTGCCACCTCTGTAAAGTTCAAACGCCTCGGTTAAGCATGTCTTTCTTACAACACTCCAAACTGGAACACGGTAGCGCTCAAACTGATGTTATTAGGCAGAAACAATTAGGCACTAAAGAAAACGGAATGACCAATAGTTCATGCGCGGTGTCGTGTGTGGTATTTAGGTGTACACAAAATATTTTGGCAAATACAGCGATACTGACTACGCCAAGTGAAAACCCGCCATTAGCCATACTTTGAAATGCACTTGTCTGTTGCATAATTGGGGCGGGACGCGCGTCCGGCGCCTCCACGCAACCGCACGTGACTTTGGCTACATTAATTATGTTTTCCTACACAACATCTGGAGCATTTTCTATTTAAGCAGCTCTGTTTCACTATTTATTTTTCTTTGCACGACGTTTATAGTTATAGTGAATGATTATAAATAACGGTACATCGTTCTCGCGAATTTTAGACTACGACCAGTGTTGATTTTGAATACTAGTAAACATTTGATTGAATTTGACGGAGTTGATATTGGAATTGGAGTTAAAAAATAAATCTCTATTTTCCCTGGGGATAGAAATGGTATGACATAAATTAAGGCTAATAACATTATACTGTGCTAGAGTTAGATTTTCGTTATAAGAAAACAATTAAAGGTTAAATACCTTTGAGTTTTACGGAATACTTTATGGTTCAAGTGCGAATACACCGTTACGTATAATTAAGATCTTTGGAAAATATGTATCTCTAAATGAGATTTACTTCAGAACTCAAACATTTCTGAAGTATTTTTATTTTAGTTTCATTATTTGTCAAATTCTTGCCTAAAGGCATACCCTTTAGGGCTTTGCTGAATTTTATAGTTCCGTCTTGACTATCCCGGACCTTCGATAGTTCATATCCCAAGACATACTTCTCTTTATTTTATTTCGGAATCATGTGCCTCTAAAATAAAATATATACACAGCCGAAGACTGAGCATCCTTTTCGTAGTCGGTACAAAAATAGCATAATTTGTTTTAAAGATAAATGAAAATATACTCAATACTGTTTTAAAAGTTTGCCATGATGTTCTTAAAGTCCTTAAACGTGTGTAAAGTGTACTGATGCACATTTAGCCAGCGCTTGGCTTAAAACTATGGTTTAAAACTGTTCTTATTCTGGGCGGGACACTCGGACAGTAATTGATGATGATATTTACATAACCTTTATGGAGACGAAATTATTTTATAGCACTACATAGTAAATGCAATCATTACTCATCTTATAGTTCGTCTATTAGTATGTAGATGGCGGAGGTGTTTATGTATCGTTTGTAGCGGCGACGCTACGGCAGGTGGCTACATCGCCTGTCACGTCCAACATTGCCTCTGTTATCGACAGTGATCTTATTGACCGAGACAGTTAGTACTAATGGCAATGGAATGTTACTCCCGACTATTGTTTGTCAACAAATGACGCTGTGTAATGATGAACACCTTAATTTCGTAATCGAAACAATTTTAATTTTTTTCCTTCTGTTGCTTGCAATGTTTGAGCTGGATTCTACGTACAATTTTAACCTTAAGTAAATTATGAATGCTAACCAATTATTGGTCTTAAGTAGGCTCCCTCTAAATATGTGTTAAAATATGAAACTACTAAAGAGAACTAAATCTTAGATCGCTTTACGACAAATTAGACACTACAAAAAGATTGACTCGTGTGAAAAAAATATTAGATAAAAAAAGTTTTAAAAGTTTTAAACGCATCCCGTTCTTAATAAATATATGTCATGTATCAGAAATAGTGTATGAATAAGGTTTCACAAATGTTGACGACGGCGGCCCTATAATAAAAGTCGTTATTTCCACCAAGAAAATGTTTCTATTTACGCGAAACGCGTTGGCGTTCGGGTTGTAGGTAATTCTGTCGCACACTAGAACGGAATGTTTGTGTTGAGGAGACGCAAACAAAGTCATTATTATTCCAAGAAGGTAAGCCTGTAGCCATCCATTGTGCAATATAATCTTTTATCGTTTAACGGAAATTCAGTGATGCTACACAATCGAATCGTCCTATCCTTTCCAATTTAAAAGTCGAAAGTAGAAAACATACTTGATTAACTAAAATACTTGACCAGAGATGTAGATGACGTATGTAGATAGCTATCGATCTTTTGCGCCCTATACAGAGCTCTGTTTAGGGTCCAAAACACGCGACTCTATAGCGTGGTGGCGCGCCGCCCGGAACGGAAGTTTAATTTGCAGGATCCCTAGCCCCCTATTTTATATAGGATATGTATCTTATATGGTCATGAGGATAATAATTGGCCAAGTGCGTGTCGAACTTGCACACTGAGGGCTCCGTATAACCTATTTGTTTTCGTAACAGCCATAGAAGTAAATGAATTGTGAAAATTTCAAGTGACTGTTACGGTTCGAGAGATATAGCCCAGTAACAGACACAGCGGAAGCTTAGTAAAATGTTTCCGTTTTTACACGCTGGATAAGGAACCTTAAAATGAAACATAGATCTAGACCTTTCTCACTTGCTAATAAGCCACAAATTTGCCCGATATTGTACCTAAATACCAACTGACAAGGACTGAAGTTGTTGATAAGCTGTCAGTTTGTCGGCTTGTGATGAAATAGGCCATAGGGTTTATGTGTCATGGTTTTCCCTTAGAGTATGGAAACGTGTAACGTAATTTCGTATGTAACTAACGATATGTTAATTTCCTAGAACTTGTAGGCAATACTATTAAGTTAATTTTATGTACGATATAATAGTAAAAATACATGTCCTTAAAGTAGAAAACACGTTAAAATCATTAACAGCTTCAAAGAAATCTTTCGCATAAAGTTTACTGAATAAATATTTTTGTTTTTATACTTTTGATCGTTATTATTGTGAACATTTTCCCATGTTGTTAGAGACATTATTCGACAGTTTATGGGTGGCAGTTAAATATACCCGTCTCGGTTTGTCGTCACAAATAGAATTTTGGCACTGACTGTCTGTGGTTGTGTAATTCATATGTAAACCACTTGTAGAATTTAAACTATGTATTTGTTCACATTCTTGATTGTGGGTGTTAATGATGCACTTGTTTGTTTGTGCTAAGACATATTATGGTAATCACTTTCTGTGTGTTACGTTATCACTTTGGTACGATGATTGTTTTGTTCGGTTTATTGGTTGTTTAGATTATGCGGAGTTTCTCAAATAAAATGCAAGTTTTAGGGTTCAGTACGCTAATTGTAAAAACGGGACCCTGTTACTAACCCTGACTGTGTGTTTGTCATGACTGTATTTCATAATTCGTATTTAATAGGCACTTGATATTTTTTCAGCGAGTGGCTATAGCTTCCATGACAACAAATACTAAAGAAACGTGACCATATGAAAGTGGTTTCCGGGTTTTACGGTTTATTTGTGAAATCCTAATAGACACATAAAATTTTGACACTGCAAGACATAACGCGTTTCTATATCTACTGACATACACACTTCCTGTGACACATATTAAAATTTAAAAAAATGAAGTACGGAACGTTTCGAGAGCAAATTCGACTCGCACTTAGCCAATTAATAAGCATCACGTTATAGTTTTTGTTAAAGATATATTTTGTTAGTAAGTACCTAATATTATAAGTATGTGTTACATTTTCTGATAATATTCGTATTTCGACGCTATCCAGTGACTTACTGTGGTAATTAGCGGAGTCGTCCTCGTTCTAAACATACCTTGACCTCCTTGCGTTACTTTACGATGTACTATACGCCATTATATTTTTTTACAAACATGTTCGTAAAATGGCAGGTGGTAGTTTGTCGGAAGACAATAAAACGAAGATATTTAACACCAACATGACGTTGATGTGAACGCGAAATTTATTTACTGCATTTCAGATCATATTAGAAGTGTTGTGTTAGGTTGGGATAACAATTCTAAAACCAAGCGTTAATATAAACCTGTATTGAATTAATCTAATCTAAAGCTAAATGAAACTAATCGTTATTGATCGCGATATGAGTTCTGTAAACATACCTATAGCAGATTATCATGATATTATCATACACTATCATTTAAAAATAAATACAGCCGAACATATAACCTCTTCCTTTTAGGAGTCGGTTAAAAAAGGTGTTAAGTTTCATGTCGTGAAAATACTCAAATTTGATAGCTACAATCTACACGTATTTTTTCCGTTCTCTTATTTTGATATTCATTGCATTATTATTTTTGTTTTAAATTTGGATTAAAACTTGACCTCTCATTCGGGGATCCGAGGTTCGAATCTCAGACTTTTACCTCTGATTTCATAAGTCATGTTCGTATTGGAACTCACTCCTTATACGCATTTGGCCATCGTGATTGACAATAACATAAACCCCTCTTACTGTGGAAGGGAATCCGTTCCCATCAGTGGTACAGTAATGGATTGATGACAACGACACGTATTGTAAATACGTCTTATCTGTGATAAAGTGCATGCATGCATATTACCATATGACTAAGAAAATCTTGACGAAAGATATAGATGAAATATGATTATTCAGTACAGCAAGTCTTAAATTCGGCCGTGATTAACTGCCAAATGCATTACCGGTAATGAAATGACAGGAGTTGAGAGCTCACGGTGTTGTACGGTCAGCAACATATTAGACTCTTCAGCACAATATTTGTACAGATAGCAGAAAAGAGATGTAAGTGGAAAGGTTTGTGTTTTTGTAAAAATAGTATCACCAAGTATTTAATTCCATTGTAGTTGTGACTTTCTTTTTGTTGAGTAGTGGATATATTTTTATTTGTACAGGCTTCCATTCAATATTGATTACGTATCACTAAATAGGTGCCATTATTTATGTATTGTTATTCAGGCTGTGTTATTTTTTCGCCAAAGGAAAGTTTACATCGCACCATTGCACGATGTTTTGAATTTAAATTTTCATGCTTAGTCGACTTCTTATAAAGCCGGTAATCCTATTGAAGTTTAAACAAAAATGTAAATATTAAATACATAACTGTTAAAGAAAAATTATATGAGTTGCTATAATTTTAATTATGCCCTAAAATGACACTTAGTAGTGCCTTTTAAATTTCAATCTAAATTATACACATAGTGGGTTAAAGAATTTCAATTTTATTAATGTTAGAACTTAAAACTTCAGTCGTTTCAAAATGTTAGCTTAATCATAATTATATTATGTGTAGGACTATCACAATATATCTCTGTTGCAGGATACATAAAAATAGTTCTTGTAAAGTACCAATCTGCATTTGATCGTGGTAGGAAAGACCCTTGCCAAGCACTGACGCATACTAACACATATTGCAGCAAAATATTGTTGTAATAAAATTTGAATCAACAGTCAATTGAAACACCCATTGGGGACGTCACTAAAGTTATGATTAACGCATAGTGTCGCAGAACGCGACTGCAAGGTGCGAGTGTTACATGAATACAGTGACCATACGTCTCGTTTGTACCTATTCAGACCCGGTGTCCCGAAAAACAATTCGGGAACACGAAAATGTTCCATTTTAGGAAAATTGATGATAAGAGCGCAAAGTGGTTAATACGGTGACCTTTCATTTTGCCGACAAATTGATGAGGCAAATTGCAGCGACTATTTAGTGTGTGCAATTTGTTGTATCAAGTCTTCTAGACCTTTTTTCATCGACAAATCCTTGTGGGGTACCGAATTTAGAGGCTTTAACCCACACAGAAATTTAAATGAAAAGTTCCATATATTCACGAATTCTTTCTCCAAATGCATATAGCAAAGGTGTCTCGTTTTAAACTAAAATGTGATGGTCAGTACTCAGTACACACATGAACCATATTACCGTTATCGTAGACAGCATCTTGGCTTGGAGCCGTGTCAACTGGACGCTGACAAACCACTTTCGGTTTCCGTTGCATCCAGACGACTTGATCGAACACAACCTATCTTGAAATTCGGCTACAGTTCCAATAACGATAGACACAAGTCGATACGTTGATTATTTATTAATCTTACTCTAACTCCTAATTTTCGAAGAATTTTGCCAGTCCATTCTTGTAAAGTTTTTTTTTCTGTCAGTAACATTTAGCCCTTTGCATATATTCGGTTTGTCTTATGTGTATAAAATGGTTTTTGACCGTAAATAAGCCCTTAAAAATTGCTTTCTGGCTTAGGTCAATTTACTTCTATGAAATATATAGAGCATAATTAATTAAACCCTACCCCGCAAAATTAGGAATATAATTAGAACAATTTGTAACGATACAGTGGCCTCAATATTTACCTAAATATTGATTATATTGATCGTGTGTTTACAAGACCATGGACTTGATAAGAATTCGTTTAAAGAACTTTATTCTTATTAAAACATTTTGTCACTTACGTGAGAACAATACTGAATTGAAACGTAAAAATATTAATATCCACCGAATCATACAAGTAGATGGTATAGTAAGTACCCATTCAACGCATTTCGTCCTCAACCCATTACTGCCCAGTGTTGGGCACGGGTCTCCTCTTTGAATGAGTAGGATTAGGCCATATTCTACCGCGCTGGCCAAGTGCGCATTGGTAGACTACACATACCTTGCAGAACTTTTTTTTAAAGATCAGCGATTTATTTACTAATGACTAAATAGTACTTTGATTTAACATAATAAGCTAATGAAAGTTGTAGATATTGTATTTTAGATTATTTTTTCCCTACAGTAATTAGATCTAACTTCACTACCGTTTGGTTTTAATCACAGAATTCCACAGATAGCTGATTGACAGCAGTTACGACCAGCTGTTTGCGGGTTACACCCACAGACTGAATTACGATTAACTTTTACGATTAACGTGTTGATCTCATTGTGAAAATTAAGAAAACAGTGTTACAAGTTGGATTAGTAGTATATCGTATTCGAAGTTTTTAACATATTTAGTGATTATACTGTTTTCTAAATAACTATACGAAATGTTGTATGTTTGTCTACTTTATATTGTTTTAGATATGTAATAACTAATAACACTGTAACATATACTAAAATTCTTTTGATTAATTAATATTTTCCTAGACGCGATCGTGCCTTGCAGTATGATTAAGATGAACCTTTTCAGTTACAATGGTCGTGTGCTTATTATAACTTACATTGTAAAATATTTTTATTTTATCAAATTGTTAGAAACTGAATGTATCTAATAATAATTATTAATTTGTTATACAATACTGGTGAGTTGTTGATATAATATCCATATCCGATATCCGTTATTAGATAGTAATTATATCGAAGATCTATACTTTTTGCTTGCTAAACAGTTGGACTTTTTTACTACTAAAGTTGACAAATTTCGGTATCTGGTAAGCAAAATTGCATAGATATTCAATGACCGGTTTGAACCAATCTTTATAAAACCTTGTATTGTTTATTTTGTAATGCAGTGTACAAGTTCTGTTAATCTATCCGTATGAATTCGTTAAGGCCGGTGGGCGGATTGTTCTTAATAATCCTCATTTTGGCAAACTCGTAGATCGGTCGCCACGCCATGCGCCACTGCCGCTGTGGCTATAATTCATGCAAGAGGATAATTTGCATGGAAATAGACACACCGAATGGTTGCCAATCTATTCACCGACGACAGCGGGCACGCCACTAGCTGAGTTATGTATCCACCATGTCCATCGCACGTGTAATTGAACGGGACGCCCGACGATTAACGATCGTAACTCACCGGTATCGATATATCAATTTGTTTGATTATACGAATACGTTGAGTACATCACTACGCAACAATGTGTGTATGAATGTTCTTAATACGAAAATATGAGCATGTGTCGAAACTGCTGGCCAATACCAGGGTAGAACTTAAGATTATTATTATTATCGTAATAATTATTTTTATTGCTATTTGTAAAATCCTTTTCTCATGAATAGTTATGTTCCTATTTGCAAATGTAATGTTAACTTCGATAAAGAGGACAGCTCTTATAATTTTGAACCGTTCAAATTGTGTCAATAAATTCAAAGGATTGATTGCAGTTAGGTGCCTCGGATGACTTAATGAACGTATAACGTAGCTTGCCTATATCGGGACTGTTTTAACTGTGTCAGTGTACGCATGCAAGCCGGAAATGCTGGTTTGTTTAGCTTGCAGATTTATTTTGGTCCGTACGGTGTCATCTCGGAGCGTCATCCTTTGCGAGTGTCGCGGCTGGGCGGGCGGGAACGCTTGGCGCTCGCTGACGCAAATTTCGCAATACCCACTAGATGAGCCCGCCGATGGAAATATGGGCTTACGTGTTTGCGAAATTGTTAATTCTCAAAGGATACTTCTAATTCACTTTTAAGATTATAGTTTTGATAGCGTGCCAAAATATGCGTGTGTCTACTGTGTAGGTATAACTGCGTGGAAATGCGTTTTGTGTTCGCATATTGGATACTAAGAGTAGGTTTGTAGGTATAAAGGCCGCGGAATTTAGTACATTGAAAAACGTTAACTAGTTACATTTTTTATCAGTTAGTTCAACATTTCATATTATTTTTATTGATACTGCATTGAGTAGAGTTCTTCATTGTAGCCTAGGGTTTGGAAGTGGACAGGTCCATATTGATTCCAATATGAATACAGTATTTTTATTAGTGTATAATATTTCAAAGGTAAAGCTAGGTAGGTAGGTGTGTTAGGTAAAGTAGAGCGTGCGTCAGCATCAGAAGCCATGTCTCGCCGCGACGTTCCCGAACAAAATGCCAACTTGGGTCTCGTAATGCACATTAGTTAGGCCCGAGACCGCGTTCCTTGGTACACCGCCAGAATGACCGATCCTTTTGGCGTGTCGATATGCCGGTCATACCGCTTTGTAAGCGAAAATAATGCCAGTTCAGAGACTAATGAACTTCGTTTGTCTGACCTATAAAACGGTGCAGGTGAAATCTTAATTGTCAACGGCGTTACGTTGTCCGCTTCGAACATTGTATTAATTGAGATTGGAACGCTAATTGCCGGGAGGTAAATCACGTT
>DWIJ01000793.1:0-10152 GCA_018248315.1 Chioides albofasciatus
AGGTTACAGTTTGTATAGTCACAGTTTGCCTTTATTTTCTTAGGCATTTATCTAATGATATTTATCACTTACTTACTTACTTACTACGTTGGCTCATTAACCCGAAGTGAATCTTGGCCTCCGACACGAGAAGTCGCCATTTCTCCCGATCCTGTGCAATTTCTTGCCAGTTGTGCTGTCCTAGCTCCCTGAGGTCCTTGACTGCTTCATCCTTCCAGTGGTATTTAGGCCATCCGACTGGTCTTCGCCCGTCAGGAACCCTCAAGTACGCGAGCTTCGGGGCTCGATCTTCTCCCATTCTCTCTACGTGTCCGAGCCATCGGAGCCTGCTTGATTTGGTTTCTCCAATGACGTTAGGCTCGGAGACCAGCTCTTCTATTTCGCAATTCTTGCGTCTTCTCCAACTGCCATCTTCTCGTTTCATTGGACCCAGAATAACTCGGAGTATTTTCCTCTCCGCTCTTAGAAGCTTATTTTCTTCTTTCTGCGTAAGTGTCCAAGTTTCGCAGCCATATGTTAAGACCGGACGGATAACCGTTTTATAGATTTGGATCTTGGTTTTTCTGCTGAGAAGCTTGGACGCCAAGACTTTATGAAGTGCTGCGCTGCACTTAAGTGCATTTTGTATCCTTAAGTCAATTTCTTCCCTTGAGTGTGTGTCTGTGATGGTGCATCCAAGGTATTTAAATTTGCTTGCTCGTTTGTAGATGGATTTTCCAGCGGTAAGATTCTTTCGAGTCTCTCTTGTGTTTTTGTACCATTTCATATGAAGGTACTCGGTTTTGTCCTTGTTGATTCTGAGCCCAACCTTTTTAGCCTCTCGTTCGAGAAATTCGGCTGCTATTTGGATCTCCTGCTCCGTTTGTCCAAGAATTGCTATATCATCAGCATAACCAATTACTTTATGTATTCCACCTAGATTTATCCCATATTTCTTCATTAATAACTTGCGGATAATATATTCTAGTACAAGGTTGAACAGCACTGGCGACAGGGCGTCCCCCTGCTTAAGGCCAGTTACCACAGCGAAACGTTCAGTAAGTTCCCCATCTACCTTAACGTGCATCCAGCTAATTCTCGTGGCAGCCGTTATCAGATTCGATTCGATTTGATTGATCAGTTTCTTTGGAATGTTAAAAACTGCGAGTATCTTATACAGTAGATCCCTATCTATACAATCGTAGGCCTTGGTAAAATCCACGAAAAGAGAATGTAGACTTTGCGCATACTCCCACCTTTTTTCCATCAATTGCTTGATCAGAAAGATTTGATCTATGGTATCTATGGTATATTAAATTGAACAAAAAGTTAATGGTAAAGTGTTACTATAATTATATAAATCAAAATAAATAATACTATACATTAAAATATAAACTTTTTGTAAATCACATACCATAGCGTTAACACATATCTATCATACAACTCCATAAGAAGTCTTAAAATACAATTTACTTAGACTGTATTGAGAAAAAACAGTGACTTTTTTCTTATTTTGGCTCTCCTGTAAAATTTGATAATTTTGTTTAGTAACGGTTTAACTTTAAGGGTGCGATATTGTGAATAAAATAAATAACTTAAAATGTAGATTAGATCTAACTTCCATCAATTATTATAAAAAAGTGTTTACAAGTCGAACTCGCCTCGCGGACTCATTGTACACGTCGCGTACGCGACTACGCGTTGAATTGGCGGGAAACGACATGAGTCATGACAAATATAACGCAAATGTGCACTTGAATGGCCACTATGCACCTAGTTCATAAATGCCATTTTAGCTCAATTTACGAAATTTAGGAAAATAAGTTTATAAGTAAAACAATATTTAATTCAAAATATCATGGGATATACATACAGGATAAAATATTTAGTGACCATTTCATATTGAGTCTTTTGAACCGACAATTTTAGGAGGTTAATAGCTCATTGTTTGATTTCACTTGAATCAAAAGTGAACTTGACTAGAATAATAATTAATTGCATGCTTATTTCGCGAAAATTATAAAATAGCATACCGTTCCGTAATATTATTTTTAACTAGTTATTTGTATTCACTAACTGAATGTTAAATTTTCATATGAAGTCGGCCATTTTGTTTAACATAATGTTTTATAATTCTTATGACTTACTGTTTTCATAGGACGTCCTGCGTGCAATTTCTATTATGAAAATGTTGTAGAGACAAGTTTTTACATTCAAATATATTTCGCTCGTTCTTAGGTTTGTTTTATACACATTTTCGATGACTTTTCACACCTTGTAATCCACAAGTTGCCTCTAAATCCTCTAATTCGTGTTCTCAGTTTTGACATGTTTCCTTCCCAGGAACTTCATTACGTTTATTAAAAATATTCTGGCCGTTTTAGGTTCCATTTACTCCATTTCTGTAATTCAGCGGTTAAATGTAAGGAATAACTCACTAGAAAAATCCGATAGACACACATATTTTGCATAGTCACCATATTGTTATTATATCACAAATATAACAAAAGCACACTAAAACTTTTCACGCACCAACATTTTAACAAATTGTATGCGAAAAATGCTGTACAATACATACACTGTTCACAATGTCGAAACGAACGCGGCCTATCGACAGTGGAATCTTCGCTGAAATCGAACCACATTTAGCTCATTGCCGCCTGTTGGTTTTATCAGTTTTGTGTAAACACAGTTGTCCTATCTGCGTTTCCACAAAACTGATTATTTATCCATAGCCGTATGTCAAGACCCTTTTTTTCAGGAACGCGTATTAAGCTGAAACATATATTAAATACTCAATCCGGCTCGCACTTGGCCGACTTATTATATTGCATATATATACCATACAAAACACATGGACACTTTATTGAGTGCATCGGGATTTAGTTTTAAAGAATGGTCAATACCTATGTAATCCAAACAAAGATTCTTTTGTCACCTACGCAAGGTCTTTGTCCGAAACAATTTAAACGCATACAATTGTATCAACGTAAAACTGTCAAATGAATGAATGGGAATACATAGGATTTTAATAACAAAAGCTTTCACCTGTATTTATAGGTGGTCCTGAATTGATGCTTAAAACAACAGATACAGTTTTTGCGTTTTTCTGCCATTTTTTTGTTTTACAACTTATTTTGAACATTAACGGTACAAAAAAAATACTATAGAAAAGTAAAACTAATTAGTTTCAAATGCAAACTAAAATAAAGATAAAATACCAAAATTATGAAATTAAAATGTAAATAATTATTTTTTTAGATTGTCAAAGTAAAAGTAATAAAAAGGAATATGCAGTCCACTTCATGTTGAGTGGTTATTAGCGTCCATCGTCATTTGTTTTTAAAATAAATCAGAAATCCTTAAGATAATTTAATAACATATGCATTACTATCTCGAGCAATAATTACAAAAGCCTCCTACCAAAACATTCAACCACCTTTGTAACCTCGAAACCCTTTCAGATATTACGATGAAATAACATTACTATATCTCGCAATGTTATCAACCCTCTTATAATATTATTATCAGTAACATACCTTATAGATAGTCAAAACACAAGCAAACAAAATTATATAACTCAAAACATATTCATATCCCATTATGGGACATTTAACTTTGCCAGGCAATGAATACTGGAACAAACGCATATTTTGCCATATGCCATAATTTTCAAAGATAATTCGAAGGAAATGTCAATACTACTCGTATCACGTGGGCAAATGGCACTAATTGCAAAAATCAAATATTTTCCTACCAAATAACTCTACAAGCTATACCAAGCTAGTTACAGATACAATAATATCCATTTCAGTGATCGTAACGCAATAAACGTTTCATTTTCATTTATGTATAAGCCGGAGCGTTATTGAAAGAGCTGTTTCCCACCAAATTCCCGTTGTATAATCAACGCTTTTCTCGCGTATTTTTATTGATTCCCCGAGTTTCCCTCCCACCGCCTCCAAGGAAGCTGGGTTGGGAGCTGCCTCCTACCGCGCATTCATAATCGTATCGACACACGACACTCGTTATTGTAAACACCACCATACAGTCCCTTTTACTACGCCGAACGTCTGAAAGAATGGAAGTCGTGCGTTACCAGCCAAGAGACATTAAGCGTCATATAAATTACATTAGCATATAAATAAAGTATTTTTGTTGTCGCTCTGCCCGAAGCCGATCGGGTCTTTTACGACGTCGAGCAGGGTTAACCCGGGACATTTTTGTTCCTCTTTTTAGATAAATCCAGGGTCTTAACGACCGTAAGCAAATACATGTTATCGATATACATTTATTGCTTACGGACTCATAAATAACCCGAATGGAAACATGAAATTAATTTCATTGTGAATATTGAGGGCCGTTTCCTGATTTAATATAGTTGCTCCGATTTTTAGGTAGTAGATTTGTACCTTTCCGATAAATAATTAAACCAAGAACAAGACAAAACTCTCTTGTTTTTGGTTATTAGGTACGTGATAACTAATGAACGAAAGGTTTACTAGAATACCTCCATTTTGGACACCGATAATAAAAAGTAGTTATATAGAAACCCATTGAAATATTGAAAGCTTCTTCACCTACAATCTCTACTGAGATTTAAGAATTTCACATTTAACTTTTATAAACTTGGCACAATCACTGCCATACTTAATCTGCCTTATTTCAGAGTTCTGTTCTGATGAAGCGACATATACTTATTTGAGAAATTTCAATATGATTCTTAGAGTGGCAGTACATCTGTGATCAATTTAAAATGAAAATAAGGCGAATTTTACAATAATCATGACTGGCAATGACCAAAATCAGATCAAAGATGTTAAAGGCTCTATTGTTTAATAAGTTAAAAAAATCTTACCATATTTACTTAAACAGAAACATTTTTCTACCTAATATAACCACGGATACTTATTTAACTTTCATATCCAGATGATATTTCGAGTAATAAAATCGATCGCGGCATCGATATATTTTATGTATGAGTGGAAAATTACTTGTGTTTTCGTTCCTCCATGTAAATGTTGTATTTTAAAGCCAAATATATTCAATAATTTGAAAAAACGACATGCTTTACTGTTATATGGAATAATTGAAAGTGTTCGCGGTTTGTTCTATAGTTTTCAAGGATAAACATAGCATTTATTTTAATATTTGATACCGGAGGTGACGGTATGTGCCAATCGTTTTTCTGCTGTATAAATAGGGTAATAATAATTTAAGATCAGTGGTAGCCTAGTGGCTAGAAATTCGGCCTCTCATTCGAAGGTTCTGAGGTACAAATCCCAGTTACGCACCCAGTCTCAAAATTATGTACGCGTAATCAATTAATACTTACTTGAAAGTGACTTGAACGGTGAAAGAAAATACTGTCAGGAAACCTGCACATCTAAGATGTCTGAAAAAAATATTTTCAAGGTGTCTGACGCGCAAAGGGTCCCGGGTTTGATCCCCGGACAGACTGATATCTTAATGATAAATTTAAATTTCTGTTTCTGGGTCTGGGTGTTTGTGTCTCTGTATGGACACATTGCAACCACGATACAGGGAATCCTAGTGTGGGGCGGTGAGTGTAGAAAGCGTAATTTTCCAATTCGCACTTGGTCACGAGGTAGACTATGGTTTAATTTCCTTTCATCATAAAAGGGGACCCGTTCCCAGCAGTGGGATTGTAACGGGTTAACAATGAATACCAGTGTAACGTTAAACAATTATTAAACATATTATTCTTTTAGCGAGCCCCAATAACATACATAGATACCATATCTACAAGAAGACATTCTTAATAAAAACCAAATTGCCAATTTAACTATAACAGCGTAACCCCGCCCTATGAAATTTATTCCCAAAGGTATGATGTTCAATCATTGACATTTTTTCTCATTTCCCTTCGGTTTTCCTTATCCGAGAATGTATGTAAGTTATAGAATGTATGAGGGTTAGTTTATAGAGAAACGAATTATCTGTAACGGGTTTTTGGAGCGTTTGTACACGTGTAGGTTTTTGAGGTTTTTGATGGATATATTTTTGGGCTTTAAAAAAGTTTTGGTTAATTTTGTTAAATGTTTGTCGACACTGAACACATTCAAATATACCGTAGATAGTTTATTAGAAGGAAATGTGTCATTCACAACTTATTACCAATAGGTAATAAGTTGAATTATACCTCTAACATCAATCTAGTATCAGTGTGAAGCGGGAACAGAGCTTTTTTAAACTTTTGTTTAACCTACACATTTAATTGCATCGGTCGACAACATTTTCTCCGATTTAGTAAGAAGCCTGACAATCGATATTTCTAAATCTTGCACTGACGTTATTGTCAAAAAATCAAAATCACGCACGTGACACAAGTGACTTATACGGGCCGTTTACATTTCTAGCCTTAAAATCAGTTTCTGTATAAACGCACCCATTCCTCACACTGGTTTTCTATGGCGTGGGTTCGTCATCAGTTACCTATTCCGCATAGCCGATAGATGGGCAAAACGCGGTGAATACTAAGCTGCCAAGAAAAATTACAGCCCTGATACATATCTGGGATCGAAACATGTTGGGGCATAATTCCGATTGCGACACGCAGATAGATTGCGGATTGGGGGCTTGATTGAAGGCCCCGAATGGGGTGCGCCTTGAGAAACTGCGTGTGTTGTAGCTTGAAAAAATGTTAGGGTTGTCCGAATTTACATGTCAATTTCCGCATGTTGTACGGTAGCATAGAATACTTTTGGGCGTTATAAATGTGTTTTTTTAAACGTTGTTTCAAGGTACGCGCTAAAGTAGGAACAAGCTATATTAGATCATAGAGTTTAAGTAAAGCAAGAAAAAGATAAAATGTGTTTTTTTCTATAGTTAATATGTATATAGTCCACTTGATGGTAAGTAGCCATTACTGCCTATGGATATTTACTCGTATAATCAATCCTTGATAAGATTAGTCCTACCGAAGTTCGACAGATACATTTCTATCCCAAAGAACTAAGTTAAAATGTCTTATAAATATCTCTCCCTTAGAACACGCCTCAAACATCAACAAAAGAATATTAGGCAGAAGTGTGCCGAAGATGCCTTCAGAGTCAACCCATCTTTTTAACACATTTTACTAACAATAAAAAATTATTTAAATCAGGTTAAAAACTTCGATAAATTTACCTATAATAATGCCATAAGTCCCGTGCCAAACTTTATGATTTTGCATAACAATATCCAGTTTCCCTTGATGTCTGTATACATTATCACTTCTAAAGCGTCATTAGACCAGTGAATGAAGAATAGGCGAAAAAATTGCTTAGGCAAGAACAAATCAAAAATATATGCACCCTTCCGCCCTACGTGATGTGGTTTTGAGGAGACGATTTACATGAACCCACCTCGCGTGCTACGATTTTTTATTTAAATCATACTATTTAGATATGCCGCTAGACATTCCTCTTTGCTATGACAACAGGGCCTTAAAGGGCTATATTTAGTTTGGGGGCAAACGTGAATTGAATATATTGGCACGCATCGAGTTTGCGAGTTCCGCGGTTACACTTGAGTTTCGTGTCTTTATGTGTTCAGAATATACTATTTTTCTCTTGTTATGATTTGCATTTGTTTTGAACACACGTATTTATCCATTAATACGTAATAAGTATTGTATAACCTTTTTTTTTCATTTTAAGCAACCTTTTGCTGCCAATGGTAGAAGTCTAGATTCTATAGTATAAAACTTGTGAATCCATTAAATGGATCCTATAAAGTAATGTATATAGGAATATCGCAAATGTTAACTTTAAAAATAAATCTTTTAGAAAATTTAACAATCATGTATAGTCATTATAAAATTTGAATGATTGTAAGCTTATTACTGATTTCGACACTTACCGGCTGTTTTTAAAAACTAAATAAACTGTAATTTGGTAAAATATTCAAATGAATTATATTGTGTTTTTCATGTTCAAATATGTATATGCACATTATTTTTAACGTGAAAAAGATAAGAAAACGAATCTTTCTTTTCTCAAGCCTCTTGCATATTAAATTCTTGTATCGAAGTCTTAAAACCGTCAGATAGAATAAATTCGTTGGAACTTATCGCCACCCCCGATTTTTCTCCATTTGTATAGGAAGCCTACTGCCTCCCTTCTATTCCGTTCACAAAGAGTCTTATCTGGTATTTCGCGTCCATTTCCTTTAATGTATGTGAGTAGGTTTAGTAGTTTTTAATGGAGCAGCAGTGTACTCGTAAAATTTTTGGCAGTCGCTATGGAATAATTGAGATCGTTATAACTTATGACTTGAGCTTAGGCTTATTTATAAGTTTTTTTTTTATATTTTGGGTGGGTTTTAGATTGGCTTTAGCATATTACTTATACGAAAATAATTGTTACACGATGATAAGTGGCTACTGCCGGCCATGGATATGGACATACCATAGATAAGATTAGATTCCTACCTGAAGGCGACTTCACATGCGTTACTACCCTGAAGACAAATTGAAATGTCTCGTATAAGACATTTCTTCCTTTAAACCAGAACTCAACAACGCTTAACACTGCTATTATAAAGCAGAAAAAGATAAACACATCACATTTTCCTAACGATACAAAATCCATGTATTGTGTATACAACCTTACCTATACAGTCCCTAAGGTAGGAAGGTACGTAAGGGAGCTTTCCCGGAAAATACCTACACTGGCCCTTGCCAATCAGATCGCTAACCCTAATGAAAGCAAGGCGTCGATGACTCGTTGTTTCTGTAATTAAGAACCACGCATGCGCGAGCCACGCCCAGCCGCGCAGCCTCCCTCCATTTAATTACTGCCAAGACATTACCCCTTGTACCCCTATGTACCCCTATGTAAACGTAATTACTTTCTCAGTTCGCCCCCATATGGGAGGATAATTATTTCTCAAATATATAATGTATTGGAAAATCTTGCTGGTATTAATAGAATGTGCGTCTAAGACGTAAATGTTTGCTTGGGATGAGCATTGTACGTAATGGAATATATTTTCGTGGGCAGATCAAATTTTAGTGCAATTTTATCCAGAAGCATTATGGATACGAATTTCGTATAAAGTTTCTACTGAATATTTCTGTTGTGTTAAAAATAAAACCTTTTATAAATTCCTACTCTATATGTGATGGATATCCGAAGACAAGAACTCAAACATACAGAATTGTTCATTATTTACATATCTAGCTACCTGGTATAGAACCTGGAAGCTCGTCGTCATATTGAAGCAATATTTCATCATGCATATAGCAAAACAATTACAATCTAGATCTAAAAAATATTACATTTTAAACGGAACCCGTGTAATGTAACATTCCGTACATAACAAAACAATTACAAGCGGAATCCAAAAACTTTTAAACAGATCCCGCCTGTAATGTTACGTACATTACATAAAATAGTTACACGCGAGATCTGAAAAAACATTACCTTTTCAACAGAACCCTGTACCGTACATAAAAACAACAAATACAAACGGGATCCAAACTTTACTTTATAAACAGATCCCGCCTGTAATGTAACGTACATTACATAAAACAGTTACAAGCGAGCTACGTCATTTGTTACAGCGCTCCGTTGAATGCGGCGCACGTCCCCAACTTCCCCATTTTTCACTACATTGGTTTTACGTGTGAATTATTGTTTGTGAGTCTCGCTGTCGTGTTTTTGTTTGCTGTACTTTGGTCAAATCCCCCAATTTAAGCAAAAATCACCAAGATACTAAAACTTAACTAATTGCAACGTAAAAGTTCCGATGCTAAAACCTTTCATGTGAAATATGCTCTCAAGTAATGATTTTTTCAGAAAACGGGCATACAAACTTACATGGATACATAATGGTCCAAAACAGAACTTCCTTTTTGTGAAGTCGGTTAAAAATCTTGAAAATACAGCATGATTTAAGAATCATTAGTGTTTCTAAGTTTCTTTGTATAACATCTGATATGTTTATCCAAAAATTTGATTTACTGTTTGTAAGTTAAAATTAACTTACTTATAATGTACCAAAAATCCAACAATGGACGTACATAGATCCATTGTAGGACATTGTAAAGACAGTAAATAAAATTGTAAGTAAAAAAATAATCTAAAAACTTACACACAGCTTATCACTCTCCATAAGGTTTAAAGATTAGGTTTCAAATACCCACAATGTGTCAATTTTTTACAGATA
>DWIJ01000794.1:0-10150 GCA_018248315.1 Chioides albofasciatus
AAAAATAAACAAAAGGTTAGGTATTTAGTATTTTTCTGAATAATGTATTTAGTTATTATTTGTGTTAAAATGTTTGAATTAGGTATTGAATGCTTTTTAAAAACCTAGTTTCTAAATTGGTGGGAGTCGGCGCGGCGCGCGGCCGGGCGGCCCCCTGCGGTGCCCCGCGCGCCGCGCGCCGCGCTCGCACGACGTCATTGACCGAACGTCGAACAGCTGATAGCGAATTCAATACATTATTTTAATTCATTGCTGTTTTTCGTGAAAATCAGTAATATGAGGGTTTTTTTTAAATATTCATGTTGGATTGTGCAGTAGTATTGAAATACTACCAAAATCTGTAAAAAAAAATGCATGAAAAATTGGAAAAACCGAGGAAAAATCGACGAAAAATTCCAACGCCATCAGCTCCAGAATCGTGTCAGGAATCCATATTTTCAATATTCGGTACGCTGTCATTTACACCCTGTATACATATGTATATTAAGACAACAGAATATAGTAACGCACTGCATACTCTTAGCTTACATTGGGATTCTCCGTGTCACAGATATCTTGGACTCACAATAAAAAAGAAAATAAAAATTGGCTATTAAGAGAATGTATAGTAAAAAAATCTTAATTAAGTATTTTTCTTTATTTTGTCCTAAGTACCTGTATCATTTCTTGATAGAGTTTGATCGTTATAAGAACTTTGCGAGATATCGTAACAATGACTTTATCAAAAAGATTTATAAAAAAACATTATTGACTAGAACACAGCAGCTTCAAATTATTTTTAGTTGAAATCGACCACGATTCCTTAGTAGGTACTTAGTATAAGAAATGCCTCGAAATTTTATTTGCCACACCCTTTAAACAAGGAAACAGTAGCGCTTAGCAGACAAAGGTAGTAGAAGTTGCCACATCAAACCATTCCACCTACCACCGTGATATAAAATGTAAACGATAATATGTGACGTTTTTCGACAATTTATGTCACATTACCACTTGTTGTAAATTGTAGGCAATTCCCTCGCATGTTTTATGAAGGACAACGTGCGCGTATGTGTAATTGCTGTGTCATTCCGTCGCGAATTATGACCGAGTCATTTGTCGCCATAATTTTGTACAACCTTTTTATGTTAACGAAATATATTTTATCTTGGACAGGAATGTTACGTTATAATCATACTCGACGGTCAATGTTAACGATGTTGATTTAATTTATGTCCACGTAATATTACGGCAATGATCTGTTTATTTTTTGTTGCGATTTTTTGAATCGACTATAATTATTAATTTAAATTCTTGTCAAGATTATTTTGAACATAAAAATGGCATACGAAACTTAAAATTTTGTACTCTGATTAAAAAAATCTTACTAAAAATTTCAATAACTATGTATATTTTTTTACCACATGCGTTTCATTTATTTTTTAATGTTACAAAAAACAATTCAAATTTTAAAATTTCGCTTTACTCCTCAAGACTGATTGACCAACGTTTTAAAAATCGCGGTCAGTTCTATTCTTGTAGACCTAGAACCAAATCAGATTAAACTTTATTTAGGATATCAGTATGAAACCACAGCTCTACATTTGAAGTATTAATAGCTACAGAGCACGATACGGTATGAAGGAATGAGATCATGACCGCTCGGCCAGATAGCTTTATGATTTCTTATGAACTGATCGCGTGTCCATTGTAAGAAACGGCACGTTTATAGTTCAATTAAAAAAGTTAATTAAAATACTTGTATATATTCGTTGCAGACTTGTAGATAGTAGATTTAATACAATAAATAAATGAAAAGGTGATAGAACCCTCTGTGGTGCGCCTCCGGCGGCACCACCGCCACACCTATTTTTGCTTAATAACAGCAATGATAAGCGCTACTGTATTCTAGTTTGAAGGCGTAAGGAGCATATACTCTTCCGAGACACTCCAGCTTAGTCCTAAGTCTGCAACTCCTTTATTATATGAATTCGGCCCGCAATGTACATTGGCTATTACCATACAACTCTTTGGCGAGATCGATTCAATTCACGATGTATTAAATTATGGCTTTTACTTTTGCGCGTTTCCATGGCATACATAACACTAGAATTTCTAGTATGGAGCAATACGGCACGTTTGTTTATTAATTTTCCCACTGGTCATCTGTCCATAAGAGTATATTAACATACCTAATGGTTCCAAAATTTTAAACACTAAGTAATTGGGATACTACGTTGTATTTTTTATTTAGTCTCACTATAGCTTTTACAACATCATATGTAATTGGTAAACGAAAACGAACAAACAAGTAGCATGCATAACTATATAATTTGATCGCACAGTTTACAACTTCATACATAACATAAAGCATTTACGTACATTGACGTAATGCAATGGAAACGCTCCTCATCTAATGTGCTATACGACGAAAGACTATAAAATATTTACAAGAGGTCATCCGAGCGGATAACGCGGTCGGGAATATTTTGCATGTTATTGCAATTTTATTGATATTGGAGATGTATGATTGTATTATGGAAAGTGGTTTCGCTAAGTAATATTGAAATGGGCGCGGTTGTTCGTAATCTTCGTGATGTCTATTGATTTTCAAGCCTTTGTAGCATTCTAAGCTTAGAAACTACTCGTAGAACAACGGTAAGATTCCTCGCTTTGATGGTACCAATGAAACATTTTAATTTATTCATCTTTCTTTAAATTTCATTTTTTTTATTTGTAGTAGCAAGGTAGCGTATCCACCTGGTGGCTACTGCCGCCAATGAACATTTTCCTACTACCTTAGATTATATAAGAGTCTTATATGAGGTCGGTTGCCTAGGTGGTTTTTATTTCTCTTTACGAATACCCAGACCCAGAGCAGAAGACATAAGTATGAAGATATGAAGCGGTTCTACCCTTCACCATCACCAACTCAATATTACTCAGCACATAAAATATATATCGCTTAAATAAATTTCATATATTTGATTGCGAACAATAAAATATAACAGTGTACAGCAATTAAAAACAGTTTTATTCCCGACAGACCGTAGTGAAAACAACGGTTGCATTCAAATGAAAAACGAACCTGCGTTACTCATTACGTTCAAATTAAGCCATATACGAACGAAAATACGTCGAAAATATTTATGTGAAAATTCGGCCAAGTTATGTTTGAATTAAGGTGAAAAAATAATCTTAAAATCAGTGCCACGTGCCAAAATATCTTTTAACAGCAGTCGAATTTGAATGTTAAGCGAATCAAGTTCCGCGGTATAGTTTCAGGTTATTGAATTTCTCGTATAAAAAAATATGTAAAAGATATAATTATTTTTGCTTGCCCTAAAAGACTATCGGAGAGTCAATTATTTTTACATACACACAGCTATGAAATAATTACATAAGAAAAACGATCTTTATCACTAAACACGAACATTAATATTTCTTGCTATCTTAGATATAGACCAACTTTTGTCTGTATAACAGAATTAGTTAAATAGTCATAACCATTTAGTAGTAATCAATTATAAGAAAACTTGGCAAGCTATCAGTAGGCTCAGAAGAATGTTTGAAATATATTACGACATAGTACAATATAAATATCGATTTGATGTAATCTGTAATCTTGGAAGGTAAAAGTATAACGTTAATTTATAAGGTAACCTAGCTTTTTCCCGCGGCTTCGTAAGCAATAAGAGGTTTTTATTTATCGCTCGGGAATGGTATTTTTTTTCGGGATAAATGGTACTTTATGTCATTTTCTGACCACGTGTGTACAAAATATCCTGACAATCGGTTTAGTGGTTAAGGCGTTAAACAAACAAACAGATAAACAGACGAACTCACATTCTCATTTAAAATATTACTTAGAATATTGTCACCGTGAGCAAAAGATAACTTGGCGCGCGCACTACCAAGCATTTTGATTAAAGGAGCTATCGAATACAATGCGAAAATACAACGTATACAATGCACGTGTCCGACGCACGTTAAATTTCAATCGGACGCAATCTGTGCAGATAAAGTGTAACGTTTAAACGAATCGGGTGACGTTGTTAAAATAAATATGGGAATATTCCCACAGAGGACAGTCGGAGTCAAATCGGATTATTGGACGCGAATGACACGATATTGCTCTACGTAAATAAACAATTGTAATATTGTTTACGTATTAAACAAATCATGGAACTATTTTGTGCACTTTTTGGTGGAATGTTTGATTATTACACAACTATATATACTGTAGTAGATATAAAACTTCACAGAAAGGTATTAGAACTCTGTTACCCGTCTGTGGTGATCCCATAAAAGTAGAACCTGTTTTTCAATTTCTCGTGTCTAGTAAGATAAGCCAATAGACCATTTCAAGACATTATCTCTTAATCTAAAAAGCGACACACTTACAATCAGATAAATTTAAATTCAATACCACAAAGACATCTCTTGAGTCTCCTTTATCACCAATAGCAACGACTAATACTGCTGTTATCAGGCAAAAATAGATGTGGCGATGTTACTACCTTAAAGTCCCACTTCTTTTGTTTTCTTCTATCTCTAGTGTTATCTATATTTAAACCGTTATAAACGTGCAAATTAATTTCAAACGTGACACGTTATGTGCGAACCTGTGTGTGTGAACCTCAATGATTTGCGACACGTGCTACGTCGTAATAATGCAGACCACTCCGCCTCATCCGAGGTGACGGTTCGGTTACCTGATATGTATTATTATATGGCTGTGTCATTAGAATTGTGATGGGTTGCATCAACGGCGACAGCGCGATTGGCTTGTGTTACAAATACAAGATACCAGGACAATAGGTATGTAAAACGTCATTGTATTAATACAGCTGCAATTTTTTAACTACGTATTTTTACACAGAAGTTACTTAGCACAAATGATATCTGTTATCATCTCTACTGTTCATGTATACTAATATTATAAAGGGGAAAGATTTGATTTTTTGTTTGTTTGAATTGAATAGGCTCCAAATCTACTGGACCCATTTGAAAAATTCTTTTATCATTAGAATCCTACATTATCACTCATGAACATATGCTATATTTAATATGAGAAAAAATAGAGATCCCCGTGAAAATTTCGATAATGTAACACAACGGGCGAGGCTGCGAGTTCGGCTCGTAATTCATATAATACATATTTTTTCTAAAATATTTCAGGAATAAGTACATCGCATTCGTGAGGATCTTATAAGTAAAAGCTTAGTAAATTGTAAATTCTTGTATGTCGGTGAACAGTAACAAAATTTTTCATCGCTCGTCGTTAATCGCTGGCAGTTTGTCTTAATTCCCGGCGTCTTCAGCATCCGTGAGATATTTGGTACACCTGTATGTATAATACACTCGGCTATATCATCAGAATTGTGAAGCAGTAATCGCATTTCTGATGGCCTGAAATGACCGTTATTGCTGCAAGGATATTATAATGCCGTATCGTCTAGCATACTGATATAGTAATTATACTTCTAGGTTAGTGGTACGTAGTGCGTGGTATATATTTTCACTTGGTGTTGATTATAAATTATTGTTTGCTACAAGGGTGAAGGAAAACATTGCGTGGAATCTTACATTAAGGTTTCTGTTTCTAAAGATGTTCTTAGTAGGTATGAGATACTTAAGTGATACAAGATTTAAGAAATGAATTATATTTATAGGTTACTCTTGCTTTGATTTTTTTACAAAAGACTTCATTTTACTAAGATAGAAAAAAGGTAAAATAGAGGAATAAACTTGAGGAATATAACTAGAGGAATAAACGATGTAAATTTCGCAGGTATTAAAATTACATATTTGACTTACAACAAATATTAAAGTTGTAAACAACACCCACTCGAACGAAACGAACGTGACGGTGGTACCAATAGCAGAAACAAAGCATAATAACAATACAATAATGGCGGCATATCGGAAAATTGGAAGCACCTGCGCCATTAGACAAACGAACGAGACAAACAGGCGGAACAAATACAATGAGTTATTGCAATGCAGCCGCCGCTAATGTAGCTTATACATACAGAAATGTACGTCGATGTCGCCATATTTCGGTATATATCTTTATAATAGACGACCAGAACCCGGTGTTTCGCACGGTGGGTTACGTTATCGAAATTTTCACAAGAATCCCTATGTTTTTATCGCCTATACTAATATGATAAAGGGGAAAGATTTGATTTTTTGTTTTCTTGTTTGTTTTTATTGAATAGGCTCTGAAACTACTGGATGGATTTGGCAAATTCTTTCATCATTAAAATCCTACATTATCCTTGATGAACTTAGGATATATTTAGTACGAGGAAAAAATAAGGATCCGCGTAAAATTTCCGATAATGTAACCCAACGGGCGAAGCCGCAAGTTCCGCTCCTTTCGAAATAAC
Organism: Chioides albofasciatus; assembly: GCA_018248315.1. NCBI lineage: Eukaryota > Metazoa > Arthropoda > Insecta > Lepidoptera > Hesperiidae > Chioides > Chioides albofasciatus. Next base: position 6,372 of record DWIJ01000794.1, read on the forward strand.
AATCTTGTTGAGTAAGTACTGACGTTACACTTTAACGCGCAGAGTTTAGCGCTGTACTTTTAAGGTATTAAAGCGATAGATATTTACTCGTAAATATTAAGTGCGACAAGTCCCTAACAGCGTATTTTGTTCATAAATCATATGTGCGACTACATTTTTTGCGGCGCGAATGCACTGAAAAGTTCGGGTGTAAAAATAAAAATTGAAATGAAACTGGTGATATATTGCGTTCATGTTTTTGCGAGCAGTCATTAAGACTCGTTAGTTTTGAGTACAAAGTGTAATTAGTGTACACCTGGTTAGATGACAGCTGGTATTAATGGCGCTAAGTGGAATAGGGCTGGAGGCATGTTTTAAAGACATCGATTTTAGTTTACGGAATACGTATGTACATATTAAGTAGCTTTGACTTAGTGGGTAAGGAGATATTTACTGTAGAAGAGTAATAAAGAAGCGACAAGTAAAAAATGTTCAGGGGAATTATGGTTTGACATTTTCTTAAAAATAATATTGGGTAGAGTAGCCTCAGGTGTCCATCTGATATAATATGATCTAGTTACTACTAGTAGTTTTTTTGTAGAAGCCACTACTGTGGCTTCTACAAAAAATCACTCGTATTTATAAAAAAAGAGCACTCAAAAGTATGTGCCATGCTATATCTACCAATACGCACTTGGTCAGGACTGTGGACTATGGCCTAATCCTTCTCATTCTGAGAGGAGATCCGTGCCTAGCAGTGGGACAGTAATGGATTGTTGATGAGGTGTTTTAACTAAAGATTTTTAAAGGCTAGTAAGGAATATGTTAACATAGGTAGGTGACAGTACAATTTGAGACGTGAAATAAGAATATTCTCGTGACCAAATAAAGCTTAGCTTAGTAAAACTTTTACGAGCTTTCGCAAGTGTAAGTGAAACAGAGCTACGCACCTCAGCTGATTAAGCATTTATATTCACTCAAAGTCCGACCTCATTCAGTCCTCGACAGCCTTTTAACTAAATAAGCCTCTGGTTACGAATTTAATGAGTTTCTTTGGTTAGTCATTATTGTAAATTATTAATTTGTGTCATCTAAAAGAGAATTAACAAATAGTTTTGCTTTCCTACTGTGAAGTTATATGTTGGGTTACGATTTTGACCAGTACATATCTATGTGGGTATGTTAATCTGTCTACTCATTGCACCTAAATTACGTATCAAATAAAAAAGCATTGATAGCTTAGTGGTTAAGGAGCTCGGCCGCTCATTCGAGGTGTCTGAGGTTTAAATCCCAGGCACCTACCTCTGACTTTTCTAAGTTATGTGCGTATTAAAAAATAATGATCACTTGCTTAAACGGTGAAGGAAAACATCGTGAGGAAACCTCCATACCTGAGAGATTTAGAAATTTATAAAAATAAAACTCAAAGGTGTGTGACGTCTACCAATACGCTTTTGGCCAGCGCGGTGGACTATGGTCTAATCCTTCTCATTCTGAGCGGAGACCCCTGTCCAGCAGTGGGACTGTAATGGGTTGTTGATGATGATGATATTATGTATCGTAATTATGATTAATTCAAGCAAAATTTGACGCCGACAAATGTCAAAACGCCTTGGTGACGTCATTTTCAACTCGACCTATGACAACGTTTTGCAAATTTGACTTTCCCTCTCATAATTTGCGACTATTGATTAAAGTTTAAAGCAATTTAATACAAAATAAATAAAAAAGAATAGGTAAGATGTAATGTCAGGGCCATAAAGTACCGAGAAGTCTAAATCATTTGCACATTCCCTATTGAAATTCAATCCAACATAATTCACTTAGCTAAATATCTTTGCTGTCAATACTAATTACCCGGCATTGTTAAGTATGAAGTAGGTAATCCAATCAATTAATCTGAAATGTTTGCTATAACTATCATTGTATGTAGGCAACATTCCGAATGGCTATTGTTATGTGCTAATTCACTTAACTTCGCTGTTATTTGAGGCAGATGTTGTGGAATTACGTGTGTAGGTTACTAGGTATAGACCAGGATTTCGTCTGTGTTTGCTGTAGTTTTAGATTGTAATGAATGGTGTGCAAAGTATTTTCTTGCACGCAGTGAAATAATAAAACTAAGAAAAGATTTAATCATCATCAAAAATCCATTATTGTCCCGCTGCAGAGTACGGGTCTCCTCTCAGAAGGATAAGGATTAGTCGTTCACCGCGCTGGCCAAGTGCGTATTGGTAGACTTCACATACCTTTGAATTTTAATTAAATCTCTTAGGACTTCAGGTTTCCTCGCTATATTTTAATTTACCTTTAAAGCAAGTGAAAAATAATTTCTAATACGCACATAACTTAGAAAAAAATAGAATTGCAGGTCTGGGATTTTATCTTCAGACCCTTCGATCGAGACTCCGAGTTCCAACTAGTAAGCTATCACTAACTTTATTACTATTTAGATGACCCGCGTGGCAGAGTGGTCACCATTCCGGTTTGACGCGCAAAGGGTCCCGGGTTCGATTCCCGGCCAGACTGAAATCTGAATGATGAATTTAGATTTCTGTTTCTGGGTCTGGGTGTTAATGTGTTTGTCTTGTGTGTTTCCATGGCACCCACGATACAGGGAATCCTAGTGTGGTGCTATGAGTGTAGAAAGCGTTTTTTTTTTTTTATTGGGGTTTACCATATATTTCAAAATAAATTATTACCCATTGGTAACATGTCGCGGATGACATTTTTCCACCCCAATTTCAGTCTAAAACAATCTATAATTAAAAGTATCAGAAATAACATTGTAAGCAACCATACAAAAACACCTTTATTTGTTGTCGGATTTTTACAAAGATATCTAACAAATGATCTTTCTGTCAAATAAAATATACTATGGCGTTAAAAGTACCGACACTTGTATGTTATGACTTAAATATGTCGTTCCAATTAAGTTTTAGCCTTAAATAACAAAGGTAAGGTGGTAGAACTCTCTGTGGTTCGACTCCAGCAGTACCACCGCCACAACTATTTCTGCCTTATAACAGTAGTGTTAAGCGCTGCTGTATTCTCGTTTGAAGGGTGTTAGGGAGACATACTTTTTCGAGTTATTCCAGCTTAGCTGACTAAGCTGAGCCGTGAGGGTAGCGGCACATCTGTAGCCGAAATATCAGGTAGCATTTTAAACTTATCCGGGGTAGATGGGTGACAGTAGCTCCTTACTATTAGGTGGATTGCATACTCGTCTGCTACTTCTAAAAATAGGTCTCATGTCTTTGAAATCAGCTTCAAAAATACCGAAGTTTACCGATTTGTAACTGTTTACCACTTACGTATCTACCTGCTAGTTCCGCCTGTCTGGATTGCTAATTTTAATCCCCCGCTCCCCCTGTCACCCGGGTGTCTCCATGCCACTACGACGGAGCATGCCTGAGTGGCGATCTTTCTTCCGTCGTTAATTAAAATTGTTCCGCTACTTCCAAACAGATCATCTAGCTGTTTTTGTTTATAAAGTTAAAGTAGGATAGGCATGCAATATGGTGACTACTGTTGCTCACGGACATCTGTTATCAACCCCAGATAACATTAGATTCCTACCTGAAATCGACCACGGGTTATGCCTGAGGTCTATTGGAAGGCTTGTAATAAATATGTCTTCCTTACCACTCCCTTCTAACCAGAACACAGCAGTACTTGACACTGCTGTTAGTAGGCAAAAAAAGCGTGGCGGTGGTGTCCCCAGAGTCGAGAGACTTCTATAACCGTTACGGGACAAATTTTGATAAAAGTTCACTTTTATATAACTTGGGAAATACGCC
>DWIJ01000795.1:0-10150 GCA_018248315.1 Chioides albofasciatus
AGTAGGTGAGACAGTAGTTAAAAAGTTAGACCATCATTAATATAGTTTTTAGTACGAGGTAGGTATTAATGTATAATTTCAGTTTGAAATAACCATAAATACTTTATAAGTAAAGCAATTGTAGTAAGCTAAAGTAACGTAGTTGCGACATGAAGTTAGATCTTAGACCGACTTTTACGGTTGATTTCATTTTAGTGCCAGAAAATGTTATTGTTTTTCACGTATTTTGGTGTAATCTTTTACAGCATCTCTGTAACTAAATCAATTGTGTATTTATTACCTTTTGCTAGTAATACCAGTGTCGGCTATGTAATTAATGTCGGCAATGATTACAGATGTGGCAATTTATCTTTTTTTGAGCAAATAATCGCTTTAAGAAATGACATGGGGAAATATTTATGAAAGCGTAGAATTAATTTAAGTTACAGAACTTGGCTGACACACTTCCGTGTGAAAATAGAACATCTTTTTATCTTTATAGAATGTATAAAAATTCTACTTATTTTTGGAAGAAGTTTTTTTTTATTTAATAACAAATGAGTAATTGTTAAGTTGTAGACACTACATAAATGAATTAGAACTGAAGAACGAAAATCTATATCTATTCAGAAAGTGAGTCATGTACCCAATTATTGTCTTTCCATAACTTGCCTTTGTTTCACGTAGTTTGAGAAATAATATATTACACGTTAAAGAGGATTTATAAACAGGTAGTAGTCGTTTAATTACAATAAGCTTTGTTCAAGTTCATTGATTGTCACAAGCGAAAGGATTACGTACTTGACACTTCGCTTCGTTTGTTGGAAGTTTGTTAATGTTGTTTAAAAGTTGTTCGCGACACATTAAGCTCCTGTTGGGAGATAACTCAGATAACTCTGCAATCTTATTAATATGATTATTCTATGATAACGAGATTTAGTTGGGTATATCGTGTTACAACTAGTTCTGATTCTTTGATTGTCTCTATTTTACCGATGGCCGACATGTTATGGCGGTAAGCAAGACATACTTTTCCGAGGCGTTCCAACTAAGTCCTCGGAGGTAGCGGCGCATTTTTGACCGACATCAGGTAGGAAACTAATCTTATCTGGGATTGATTATGTCCATGGGCTGCAGTAGCCACTTACCTTCAGGTGGACCGCATGCTTGTTCACTACTAAGTTTAGAAAATACGTTTTGCGTGTCACTGTTCGTGCATTTTTTAAAGAGGAAGATTTTGGTTGTGATTAAATAAAATGGGTAGATACTATTTATTAAAATAAGATGTGGTTCCCTATCTTTTATAACCTAGTTATGGCATTATTTACCTTTCTAAATAAATCGTTGAATAATAACTATAGTTATAACTATAACATTGCTTCCTGTTGAATTTATATAAGCTTATGTAGGTATACGATTGCCGACGGCATTACAACCCCTTTACAGTATCATCCTTTGTGAGGTATGCCGACAATGTTGTAATCCTGCAATATGTAGAAATATACGCGTTGCTACAAAGCCATTTGAGATATTCATAGTTGTGTGGCCTCAGCGTTTCAAATAATAAGTAATACTCGGATTACTTCGGACTGTGAGGTCTTCGTTAAAGTTAAATATATTCACTTCCATGTTTGCAAAATATTTTAAAAATGAGTTCAAAATCATAATTCCACTACACGTGTTTAAATTATTTTTTTTATATAACCGTAGGTGAGATCTTTAAAATATAGTCTCTTTTTGTTTAGTGCCTGTTCATATACCCATATAGGTAGGTAGCATCATTATGCATGTCTTTTAGGATATCTGTAGTTGATCCGTGTTACCGATTACCGATTAGGAATCTTTCAGGAGGGATGACGTTATGTGTAGCCGCGATACGTGATGAGCGTGATGTCTTTTTATGTAATATAGGAGTAGCACATGAGCAGGCAGTCCACCTGATGGTAAGCGGCTACTGCCGCACATGGACATCTGTAATCGAGTTGAAATAAGATTGGATTCCAAATTAAGATCGGCTACAGGTTCTAAGAACTAAGCTGAAATACGTTGGAAAAAAATGTTTCCCTTACTTCCCTTTCAAATCCAAACAAAGTAGCGCTTAACACTGCTGTTATTAGGTAAAAATAGGTGTGTCGGTGGTGCCGCTGGAGTCGAACCACAAAGAGTTCCATCCTTTAAAATTCCTGTTAAAAACTTCAACCTTATATAATGTTAGGAGCGGTAAAATCAAATTGCAGTAGATACACTTCAAACAAAAAGCAAAACCAACTTCCGTCCGTAACTCAATTATCACGAAAAACTAAACTAACTAAATCGCATAAATAACTAAAATTGCTCTGAATATCCGCGTAGCTCACCCAGTTAGTGGCCGAAGCAATTCTGGATTATGAGAGCATGACTTATCGACAATGTGCGTAAACCGAGGAATTGTTATTTTGTTATCTAGCCGTGCGTTGTATAATAGATTTCTATTTTAGCGCTGCACGAGTATTGTACCTATTTTATTATTTAACACTTTCTCCGTTCAGAACTTCACATTGCGACCCTAATACGTAAATTACACGTCCAAATTGCCCATGACCAGGATTATTATTTACCTAGATATTGGTTCTAACAGGTATCGAACCCAAAACCTTTTATGTTAGTTGTAGCATACAGTTATATAGACGTTTTAATAAACTCCCACTAACTGTACTCTTTTAGTTCGACTACTGGATCCAGATATCTCTCCACATTGGGCAAGTCCAGGAACATATTCCACAATGCTAAATTTATTAAACATCAAGCAGAACCCGCGGCTTCGCCCGTTGGATTACATTGTCGAAATTTTCACGCGGATTCCTATTTTTTCGTGTATTAAATGGAAAGGTCTTTATGAAAATTCGTCCAGCTAAACATGAGATGGAAGCCTGTAAATCTATTAAGATTACTTTAAAAACCCGATTAAACATTTATTAATATTGTTTAGTAATAAACAATACACTAATTTCCCTATAGTATCAATGGATCGACCAAACAATGCCCGCCGTGTACGCATATAGTATTTCATACTCAAGTAATTGAACCGCACGATATTACTATGCAAAACGCGAAAGTTGCGTACATTTTTTGTGTTTTAGTCACAGCCATTGTACTATTTACATAAATATTGTGCATCATAACTATGTAGTCTTTGTATTGTTGTGACGTCAAATTTATTCGTAATCAAAAGCTATGATAGCCTAGTGGTTAGAATCTCGACCTTTCAGTCGGGAGGTCGGAGGTTCAAATCATATCTCTGATTACCCAATGTGCGTGTTAGAAATTCGTTATCACTTGACCAAATAATGATGAAAAACAAAGCAAGAGAACCTGCTCGTCTAAAAGATCTTACAAAATTCACAAAGATGTGTTAAGTCTACCAATCCGCGCTTTGCAAGCGTCATGAACTATGGTCTATACGAAACCCATCACTGTACATAAAAGGAGACGCGTATAATGGGACAGTTATAGGTTCACAAAATATAAAGCTATAGAGATTGTTTTATTTTGTTTGAACGAAATCTTCGACAAGCGTATAAACATATACCTAGAACAAAAAATATTTTGTGTTCCCCTGCCTATTGTTATATGAATGCATGTTTGACAATGTCTTTTTGTACGTGGGGAACCCTGCGTGGGTTCCTCTCAGCCGCGGGGACAGCGGAGTCCTACCGCCTAAAACCCCGCAGTATTCCTCTGTACGCCTTTTCCCGGGACCATGGGTACGCTAAAGCAATCGTCCACAATCCCGACGACGATTGCCGTCATCCGAACCCATCTCCCTTCGGATTGGCCAGCTGGAGCCACTCCATCCCGTCATCTTTGATGTTTCATAACGCCTGCAATAAAAACTCCATTATTATAAAATACAATATGTAGCACAGTCCTACCGCAGTTAAATATACGAGTCGAATCTAAAAACGTTTTCGGTTTTTTGAAGTTTCGTCGAAAAAGATTTCGTCGTTAGCAAGCATTAGAGTAATATTTGCGTAGCGTCCTCGTTAGGGACGCGAATTGGTTAAATCGTTATCGATATAAATGTTTATATTTATATCGTCTAAAATATTAATGTAATGTCTAAAATATTGAATCGTAATGAAATTGTATATCGAAAATTGCAATAAGCCAATACGATTACTTTTACGCCCAAAATTTTTAAATATTTAAATTATATTTACCACCTTTTATCGCTTCCTTACATACAATATTAATTCTTTTCTGTATTCAATATTCAACTTGTTATCGATATATCGTATCGAGTATTATTTCTACAACGATCGTAAATGTCGATATTATTTATCGAAATTTCGATATATGGTCCCATCCCTACACGCCGCTCGCAACTTCAAATATTTGCACAGTACGTCAGTTTTCATAGCATTCGTGGAGGCCTCGCGTTTTAATATGATTGGATGACAGCTGTGTCTGAGTTTTTCGTCTGTGTTTACTGTTTCCTTATTGTAAACGCTTTTTGGTTGAATACTTGTGCTTGTGTACAATTTGCTTGCGTATACAACGTGTGTGTGTGTATGTATTGTTTCACTGGATTGTCTGGGTACAATGTAAACTTCTTAACGGGATTAGAAATTCTAGGGAACGAGTATTGTCTCGTATAAATGCCTCTAAAGAGAGTATAATAGAATAAAACACTTGTGCAATGTCGGTGGACTAAGTTATGTATATTTACTACCTATAACTCATTATCAAAGCTAGTAGTTATGTTTATTGATATGATATCAAAATTTCAACGAATCTAACTACTGTGCCTATTTAGATAACACTTTCTTGCAAAGATAGGCCACGTCGCAAGTAGTGTTAGTTGTTGTTTTGTTCAGAATATAGTTATAAATCGGATAATTTGATAAAATTGATATAAATCACATAAAAAAATTGTATGTTTGTTATATAGGCCTAAAGTGGAAAGTTTACTAAAACCTCTAATGGTTTTTTAATGTTGTACGCGTGAGGGCAGTCACGCTAGTCTAGAAAATGACTGGAAGCCCTTTAACCAAACATAAATGTTATTGCTATAAGGTCAAATATAATATCACCGTTTACTTTGACAAGAGACCATGTAAGAATCCTGTACCCTTTTTAATTATTATGACCATTGACTACAAAGAGTAGTATATCAGTAGGAACTACGCACGTGTTCGGAGTTAAAATTAATTTATGTTCAATACCAAAATTCATTGGTATTAACATAATAATCCTGCCCTCCTTATGTTTATTCAATAAACTTCGACAAAGCACAAATAATTTTGTAGGTCACGCTTAACAAGGCTTTTCCTGTGACTTCGTTCACATGGGCAGGGGAATTTCATTATAATTTGGTATACATTTTCACGACACATTTTATACCTTCCTTATTTTAGTTCTCTCTTCTTTCGAACTTTCTGTAACATCTACGTGTATAAAATGTGTGCTAATAGAAAAAGTTAGAATAACAATATTATATATATATAGCAAAATTATAGGTAGCGTCGGTTAGGTAATTCTCTTTTTGGCTATCTGTTCAATAAATACACTTGAAATAAAATATGCTCATACATGGGGTGTATGCGGTAATAAAAAAGTAACGGGAACAGGAAAAAACAACAATAAAACAACATTTCTCCAACATTTCAAATAGATACCTATTTAAATGTATGTAAAATAAATTTCTGTCGTCAAGTTAAATTATACCTACCGGGATTTTGATTTTAGACTCGTATGTATGCTTTTAAATATAAAAAAAATTGATGCTCAAACGTACAGAAAAACAAAAACAGTTATGTTAACTATGCACTATGATCTAATGAGCGATTTCTTCGTACACTATCATGTATATACAGAAGGCCTTTTGAAGTATACATCACATGTGTATTCATTTTATTTTATACTGTGTGATCTTAACAAAAATAGGGGAGTTTTGTCGTCAAAGGAATGGCAACCCTACATAATGTTTAAAAGCGCCACGTGTTCACAAAAAGGAATTAATTACGCCTCATGCCTTTACACCTGTGTTGGGTACCTGGGGTGTCATTTGTATGTAATCTTTTATTGAATTTGACCCTTTGCAAGCGACTTTAAGGTAGTTATTAAAATTTCAAAAGGGTTGTCGTAATAAAAGCAACGTTTTAAACGGTGTCTGTTCTCAAAGCTCCACATAAGGACTGTTGGTGATGCATGCCACACGCTCTAACAGATACGCGAATACCCAAACCCAGAACTGAAGTCTTTATTTCATTATTTTATAAATAGTTATATCTACTTGGCCGGATACCGAACTCGGAATCCTTTACCTGAAAGAAGGCCGTAATGTTCGCTACGCCTACCAATTGCTTTAATATATTTTTGTGCCTTTCTACCAAATTTTTTGATTCGAATCCAAGGCTCACATAAGTTTTTGAATCCGTAATGGTAGGACAATTTGTAACCGTCCGTTCCAGCAATAAAAACTACAGGAATACAGAAATCTTTTTGTTTTTAAAAGAAAGAGCGTTTTTGAAAATGTTCCACAAGGTGTGAGGCCAATAAACCAAAAACCGCTGTTCGAGACAGCTCTACGTCACTTTACGTACTTTTAAAGACATGTTAAACTCAGTAGAAGTTTCACTGCCTAAAAACGTATTGCCCAATTTTAAAAATTGTTTTATTAACACAACTGCGTACTATTCTCTGCTATGTTTAAGCTGTATTGTGCCTCAATACTCTCAGCTGTAATAAGTTAGCTAGAGTGGTGTCGTCGACTCGCCGCAGATTAAGTCTAACGCCATAACGCACCTGTGCACCTTTTGTTAATTAGATCGCAGCTGTTCCATAGTTGAATGCCCTTTGAAAGAATTCAGGGAAACGAACGTAGTGTACGACTAAGTAGTTTTTTTATTAAAGGTGGATAGCACACTTATGTTTGGACTGTTGGGCTATATTGCTGGTCGTTACTGGTCGTTTACTAGTTTGAATAAACGAAAATTTGTCAGTTGCCCTGTTATTAAAAAAATATTCCTATCTGAAATCGAACCTGAAACAGGGTAGTGGCTGCGTCATTATCATTTATTGCACACGAAAACTAAGTTTCATCCAAGTTTTTCCTTGCACCAAAAATGTTTCCATTTTAATAATGTTGGAAATATATTCAACGAAGCGAATATAATTGGGCCATGCGTCATATTCTCGGAAACCCTTATAAGAGCCACTTTGGCCCTGTCCAAAGTACGTTAATTTATTAAATCAGCACGGATTATTCAACCAAGCAAGCGTTTCACAAGTTAAATCAAAAATTCTTGAGAAATTAAATATTAAATGAAGTCCCATTTGAGTGCTTTAATTAAAAATAAAGACGCTGTATGATTTTTAATAATGCAAGTTGTAATTAAAATAATTTAATGAACACAATAAAATAATTAAAGAAAATAACATAATCTTAGTTTTGTAAGTTGTTCAATGTAGACATGGAGGGCAAAAACAAAGCAACAATCTTTTAAATCGGTGGTATCAAACTTAGCGGATAAGTAAAACCGGCCCGTTATCATGGACGTCCTCGCTGCTGCAACCCATTGCTGTCCCGCTGCTGGGCACTGGTCTCCTTTCAAAACGTAAAAGATATGGCCATAGTCCACCGCGCTCGCCTCATGTATGGACATTGGACATACCTTATTCAGTGCGATATTTTAAAAATCGTACAAAATTAGTAGGTAAAGAGATGATTCAATTTAAGTACCAATTAAAACAAAATAAAAACCTCATTGCTGGACTAGTCAGGAATAGAGGTTTTAAATTTTAAAAAATCGTATGATATTAGGTCTTAGTGAAGAAGCTGTGTGGTTCTTATTCCAAAAAGTTTAGAATATTCTTAATACAGTCGAGTATAATCGGTAAATATAAATCTTTAAGGCAAGGTGACCATGCCTTGTGGTATGATCGTTATCGTATCTATAATATACAAAAGAAGGATTACATTTGTTACATGATCGGATATGTATAATACTTGTCACTGGTGTTAAAGATTAAGTTCAAATGGCTCGCGTCACTCACGTCATTCAAAATCTAAATTGGAGAATCAACATGACATGTTATATTGATTAAATTATATTCGACCCCATTATTCAAATATGGCCGTCAACTTCTATATGCGCAACTTCATTCAAATGAAGTATCATTTGAGCAATTTGGCATATTACTTCCAATAATGAAGCCGTAAAAAGTTACTTGTCATGTTCAAATTTCCCTTTTTACCAAGTCAGCGTTACTCAAACTCATGGTCCGCTCGTGTAGACTTTGATGGATGTGCGAAAAATTGGCAGCAAAAAAGGAAATTCTGTTTATTATGAGACGAGCTTTCGCTTTGATAGCTCAGAAAGGTGGGCTTCTTAACTTGTGTGATATTTTAATGTGTTAATACTTGCTCTCTCGTAGGATCCAAGATGCAATTCCTACAATCAAATCACAATCAGGCCTATGGACATTTGTAACGCCGAAGGAGTGACCAGTCCTTCACCGACTCTTGCACTCCGGGACTTTATACTTCCTTCAGTATGTACGTGCAAAATGTGGAATAAACTTCCTCCGAAGGTATTCCGTGAGCGCTATGAATGGGGCATTTTAAGATAACTGAAAAAACAGGTCTTGTTCAAATCGGGCGATGAATTGGTAACTTTTGTAGTATTGCAAATGTCCATAAGCGATGGTGACTGCTTTCCATCAGGTAGCCCGTATGCCTTATCATATATAAAATAAGTTTTAATTTCTATCGTATGAAAAATCCGACTACCACCGTCGAATATATCACTTTAAGGCTTTCCAACCGGATCGAATGACATTCTACAATCAATATGCTATTCAGCGATCTACTACAAGTCTAAACGATTTATATAGGTTCAAGTAGGAGATAGAGCCGGCGCTGTATACGGGAAATGTGCCCGATTCATCAACAGCCGACACTGACGGATGGCGCCGCGGCCCCCGGAATGTTGGGCCATTGTTTCAGCGGATTGTGTATTTTTTATTAACGACGATAAAATACGATTACTAATAAAATATATTCCGTACTGACAGCTTCCGTAGGATGTATATTTCATTTAGTTTTGGGTACTTAAAAGTTGTGACTATTATATTCAGAATTCTTTGTATGTTGACAAGTCCAATCATAATGTTTAAGTGGTTTCCGCTCTATCCAAATGTTGTCTTACCAATGAGACTATGTTATATATAGATTAGTGTGACATTTAAGATGCAATACATCATATTGATATACGTTAGTACGGTACAGTGTAATAGGGACGAATCCTATATATCAACCGCCGACGTTGATCGATGGCGAATGGTGTCGCGTTGTGGCTGCAGCGGGTTGTGTAGCGGGTAGAGCGATCAGGCCATTACTGTACTACTAGGTTCTGGTCCCCTGGTTGTCTCATTCAAGCGGATTCGGGTTCGATTTCCGGTTAGGCAGACATCTGAATATCGGAATTAGATTTTTTTCTGGGTTCTGTTTGTGTTCTCTTTGTGTGTGTCGATACGAAATCCTCGTGGAGGCATTTGAACTTTTAAGCAACATTTTCATCACTTTGGGTGGAATTAGGTAGTAAAATTTAACTGTTTTTAGGGTGTTCCGATTTCGAGACAAGTAGGTTTCCGCACGACGTTTTTCTTCTGTATTAAAATGTAAATTGTCATATTTCAATTGCAAATGTATTTTAAAAATTTAGATATGGTATCGGAAATTCCAACGCATTTCTCCATTTCACTAAATTATACAACTTGGGTTAATTATGAACCCGAATCTCTAGTTTGCTATATCTGTATCGATACCACTTAGCACAGTGCACCTTTTTATTCCTTTTATATTTGTTCATCTCTATCAGTCATGTTACTAGATAAGTGCTTAACACTGTTGGTATTGGCATTAAGATAAGCGTAACGACGGATGCAATCCATACTTTATTGGGTCACTGTTATGGTAAACTTATTTATTTTCCTATCACTCTTTATCTTTGGTCATTTATCACTTTACATTTAAAATCCAAAAGGCCTACCTGAAATTAGAACTATTTTTTTATATAATATAGAAGTAGCAAACGAACACGTAGTCCCCCCACGACGAAACCGTTACGCGCTACGCTCCTTTACTTCGCCTGATATCCACCAGCTCCATCTAGCCTAATCCTAATCA
>DWIJ01000796.1:0-10146 GCA_018248315.1 Chioides albofasciatus
AAGATTTGTCCATAATCCACCGCGCTGGCCAAGTGCGTATTGGTAGACTTCACATACCTTTGAGATTTTTTTATAAATCTTTCAGTGCAGGTTTCATCACGATGTTTTACTATTAAAACAAGTAATAATTACTTTCTAATACGCACATAACTTAGAAAAGTTAGAGGTGTGCCTGGGATTTGAACCTCAGACCCCTCGAATGAGAGGCCGAGTTTCTTGACCACTAGGTTATCACTGCTATTGCTATTAACACCCTGTAATTGAAGAAATATAATATTCCTCTCCAATCCGGAACAATTGTACTGAATTCTACAAGACTCTAATAACAAAACACCACAGCACTCACCAACACGAACAATACCGTATAAACAACATACAATACTCGCTTTGTACCCTTTCCTAATTCCGTTCAAGCAGGACCTTTAAAGGCGCCGCGCGTAATTAAGTGTTACCTCCATATTAGCCGCCATCTCACCAGATGATCGCGCCCCAGCGAAATGTTAATTGTTGACTATGTACGCGCACAGATACACTGGACACACGGACAATAAGAAACGCGAGCAGAAGATTTAAAAAAAAAATCTGTAAGGTCGGTTTACGAACGGTAGTTTTAGGTGATAACGTCAAACAAAAACATTGATGAAAAACTGCACATTTTTATGAATTGAATTGAATAATTGTCGCGTGGCTGCCCATTACCAGGCACGGGTCACTTCTCAGAATGAGAAGGATTAGGTCACAGTCCACCGCGCTAACTAATTGCGTATTGGTAGACTTCACTTTTGAGTTTTTTATAGATCTCTGAGGTAAGCAGGTTTACACACGACTTTTTCGTTTACCGTTAAAGCAAGTAATAATTAATTTCTAATACGCACATAACTTAGAAAAATCAGAGGTGCGTCTGGGATTTGAACCTCGGACTGCATTTCTTAACCATTAGGCTATCACTGCTATGGACATACATATGTCTCCCTTATATCCTTCAAATCGGAACACAGCATCGCTTAACACGGCTGTGATTAGGCAGAAATAGGTGTGGCAGTGGTGCCGCCGGAGTCGAACAACAGAGAGTTCTACCACCTGTGAAAAACTTTGACAAAACTTACTTGTATAAAATTTATGGGCACAGATGGGACAAAAAATTGATTTACACTTACAATCGAATCGTATGGAGGGTAAAACAAAGCACTGTATACTTCAATTAGTATTCACGAAAATAACAGAGCCCGTACTACTAAATTATCAGTAAAACGAATAAGGTGCGCTCCGAAAAACCTCGTGAAAAATTGTGTTTTTAAAGGAGCTTGCATGCATTACATTGTAAAAATGTGATTTACATTGTTCCGTACATACTAAGAAATATACTTGTTATTTTTTTGGCAAAATGTCAACAGAGGATGAAATCCACATTATGGCAAGTGGGTGTTACAGCCCGTCGACTTTTGTAATCAATCTCAGATAAAATAAGAATCTTACCTTGAAGGTAGCGTTGCACCAGCTTGAAGGTGGTGGAGGTTGAAGGTGGTAGAATTCTCTCTGTGGTTTGACTTCGGCGGCATCACCATCACACCTATTTGTGCCTAATAACAGCAGTAGTTATTTCTTTGTATTCCATAAGCGCTGCTGTGTTCTGGAGTTGTCGTTAGTGCTGTGCTGAAGGGTGTGGTAGGTAAGACCTATCATTTCGAGGCATTCCATTATCCTTAAAAGCAACGGCGCATCTGTAGCCGACCTTACATAGGATTCTAATCTTATTTGGGGTTGATTACAGATGTCTGTGGGCGGTAGTAGCCACTTACTATCGGGTGGACTACATGTTCGTCTGCTACTCAGTATAACAAAAAAAATCTGAGGTCAATCACAAATACGTTGCTACACCTGAGAACTAAGATGGTACTACCCGGAAAAGTATGTCTTCTTTACCATACCATATAGATCATTGCTATGTTATAGTTAGATTTATAGTACACATCAATCAATGCCGGTATCAATGTATCATCTATACTAATATTATAAAGAGGTAAGATTTGATTGTTTGTTTGTTTGTTTGAATTGAATTGAATAGGCTCCTAAACTACAGGACGGATTTCAAAAATTCTTTCATCATTAGAATCCTACGTGATTTCTGCTAAACATAGGCTATATTTAATCCGAGAAAGAAATAGGTACCCGCGTGAAAATTTCGATAATGTAACGTTACGGACGAAACCTGCGGGTTCTGCTCGTCGTTAACTAATTTGAAGCGCTGGAAAGTTAAAACGCTTCTCAAATCATAATAAAGCAATCTTTACACTGCTGTCATGAAAATAGATATGGCGTTGGTGCCTCCGGATTCGAACCACAAAGGATTTTACCACCTTTAAAGTTATTAACAGTTAATTTAGAAGCTAAATATAACGATCCACCCACGTAACACCGTAACATCTCATTAAAAGTTGCCAGAATACAAACTGGTATTCAGGTATTCATGAAAATGACAACTTTCCATTAGTCGAGTTTTCCAACATTACATTATGTCATTATAGTAACATGACCTTTCGTAAAGCGCAATGATAGCTAAGTGATTGAAAATGTCTCTCAATCCGCAGGTTCGAGGTTCAAATCCTAGGCACGGCACTCTGATTTTTAAATATTTTGTGCGTTCATTTAATGGTGAAGGAAAACCTACACGCGTCAGAATCCAGAAAAAATATATGTTCAGTATTACGTATCACGTGTTATTGACTCGTTGCTCGTTTGTGAACTCTCCCGTACTTCTCCTAGCAGCGCCTACCCGCGGAACGTATTGGAACTAAAATTTCGCGTAATGAGTTTCAAAAACAGACCCGTAATTTGCTGACAAAATTAAATTAAAATTTAAAAAACAGTCTCGTATTTTTATTCGTAAAATTGAATCTCGGAAAGATTGACTTGTCTGTTTTATCAGAGCAGACAATCTTTTGTCGACTCGTTGCTTGTTTACGAGTAGGTGACACGTTAAAAACTCACAGTAAGGGTACAGGTTATGTGAAGTTTACCAGTTGGTCAGCGAGGTGGACTATAGCCTAAACCTCGTCCACTAAGAGGAGGCACAGTAGTGGGTCCATAATAAATTGATGGCCGGTTTTCAGGAACTGGTCGATATCATGCTGAAGCGGATGGATGCTGATCTGGACGGTGTCATCAGCTTCCAGGACTTCCACGAGTCGGTGACGAAGACACCCTCGCTGCTGGAGAGCCTCGGCTACTGTCTGCCAGAGAGACCAGCCGTGTACTCCTTCCTGGCGACCTGGTGCCCGACGTGGCGTAAGATGTGAAGAATATGGTAATCACGAAGGTTTTAACATCAATGCATGTATATTATAAATAAAATTGTAATGATTGACAGTGAATCACTTGTTTTTTATTTGTGGTCAATAAAGAAACTGATTTTTAGGGTTCCATACTCAAAGGGTAAAAACGGGTATAACGGTGGCCCCTATAACAACAAATATTAAAAATAAAATAAACTTTAAAATAAATGGGCGTCTTCACAAAGGTAACCGCAATTTATTAGCGTATATCGCTTTATCTATTAAACCGTAAAAATTTTCACATTTCACTTACTTCTATAACTGCTGCGATAAACACAAAAAATGAAAAGTAAGTGAAAGTTTGGTCGTACGGAACACTCTTTATGTGATTTCGTCTCGTATTTGGCCAAATTTTATTCTAATCACATTTGCGTATTATGATACCAAAATTATGATATAAATATGAAAATACTCGAGTTCGTCAAATTAAGGGAAAGGTAGGTTAATTAAATGCTGTAAATAATGAATTTATTATAATATGATGATTTGATTGACGATTTGGTTTTGGAGTAATAGGGTTACAAACATACTAAAAAAAATCATTATCTTGACATTTTTGAGCACGATCTTTTTTTTAAATATAAATGAAATGATGCTAACGTTAGCGCTAACGCTTTCTAGACTCACAGCCCCACACTAGGATTCTCTGTATCGTGGGTGCTATGGACACACACAAGACTAATAGGCAAACACCCAAACCCAGAAATAGAAATCTAAATTCATCATTTAGATATCAGTCTGGCTGGGGATCGAACCCGGGACTCTTTGTGCGTCAGAAAGGTATGGTGACCGCTCGGCTACGCAGGTTTAGTAATAGAAAACAGAGATCAACATAATCTGACAATTTCCACACGTCATTTTTTTACAAATTTTGATGGTCTGCCCTGCATAAATGCCCATATATAGAAAGCTCATATTATATGGATTAAGATACTCTACAGGTGTAAGGTATCCGAGTCACTGCAGAAATCTCCTCTTGACTATCCTCCTATAACAACGTTATAGACGACATTAAAAGAGGTATCTATCACTGGGTTATTACCGCTAAAAAAGCAGTGACAGACTATGGTTAAGAAACTTGGCCTCTCATCCGAGGGTCCGAGGTTCAAATGCACGACACCCACCTCTGCCTTTTCTGAGTTATGTGCCTATTAGAAATTAATTATCACTAATTGCTTTAACGGTGAAGGAAAACATCGTGAGGAAACCTGCATACCTGAGAGATTAAAAAAAAACTCTAAAAGATATGTGAAGTCTACCAATACGCACTTGGTTAGCGCGGTGGACTACGGCCTAATCCTTTTCATTCTGAGAGGAGACCCGTACCCAGCAGTGGGACAGTAGTGGGTTGATGATAATGATGAAAGAGCTTTTATTACACTTATAATTCTACGTTGAAATGCAAATGTAGAAAAGTTGTTATTGTTACTTGTTATTTGGTTTCATTTCTATAATGCATATCATTCACTGAAAACCTATCTTTTGCCGGGCATCGTAACCTTGACCGTAGACTTGCAGGCCAGATGTATTTGTAATATTCAATACAAAAGCAAACTATTGTTATTCTTCTTTGTAAGAAAATCTTTATTCTTCTCTGGTAAATTGGATTAAATCTCTTATATCCTAGCTAGCTATGTTGCCAAGTATGATTTGTAAGTAAAATGTGTATTCAAGAACGCTTCGGAGGGACACGTTTACTTTAAGTGAGAAAATCTATCTGACTTTAGTTGTCGTTGCGATCATTTTATTATTGAGTCAACAGTAACAGATATTTTGAATGTCATAGAAAACTCTGGTAGTTATCCGAGTTTACCTTTCCGGCGGCGCTGTATGTGCGATAAACGTAAACAGAGACCGTTTTCGAGCAAACGTAAAAACTCATACTAAAAGTACCTACTGGGCGTCCATGGGCGGCAATGCTACATATAAAGAAATAAGATGACTTTACTGTCGCTTGCTCCTTCAGCTGTATTTGCTTCCATTAGAATACTAAAGTGGCTATCAGTTTCCTATTAACCTAATTGAGACACGACCATTTAATTTTAACAAGCGGTGGTGACATCACGTACTTCAATGGCGTCGAGTCTATCTGGGAGTAGTTAGAATATAATCGATGCCGTCCTTAAGACGTTGTGGTAATGCACTTATTGGTGATTGAGCGTTATAGTAGGGAGCCGAAGATGCTAAATTTGTACTTACTCGAGCGTCGTCGGAACCTATAGGGTTGTGTAGATTATATGTTGGAATGAAAAAAGGTTGTATGATATTTTTCGATTCAGTGGTGGTAAGAGATTCTAGAGGGTTTAAATGATGTAAAAAAATGTCAAATGAAAATGCTCGAGTTCGTCAAATTAAGGAAGAGGTAGGTTAACTACATGCTATAAATAATTAATTTGTAATAACCTGACGATTTTAGCGTGGTATTTGGGAGTAATATGGTTACAAACTTACTAAAGAAATCGTTACTTTGACATTGTCGAGCACAGTCATTTTTTTATATAAAGGAAATGATGCTAGAAATCAGGCAACACCACAATCACCACAATTTCCATACGTCGATTTTTTTTATAAATTTGATGGGCTGCCATGCACAAACGCTCCTATATAGTAAGCTCATATATGGATTACGATACTCTACAAGGAGTAACGTACATAATAATATCTCCCATATCTTAATATGACGCGCTCGAGTCACTGCAGATATCCCCTTTTGAGCTCCCCTACCATAATTCCCATAAATGAATTGACGTGACAGCTCGAAATGAATTTTTGCCACAATCGACGTAGTTGAAAGTTAACATTACTGCTTCGCGCTTTGGCTTACGAGTTATTGGTATCTGGCGTGCCAAACGCCAAGTTCTGGCCTGATCGTTTTTCGTTGTCAACTTGAAAACCACAGCTGAATGTCTATTAAACAACTGTAATGATTAAATGTAAGAATGATTAACTACATTAGCCTACACATTAGAAATCTGTAATAGATTTTCTGTTTGTGGTGACGTAAGAAAACTATACACTACACCAGCCTATGTACATGGAAAATGCGTTTAGTTTGTCTGTTTTTCATTAAAAAAAATACGTACATACCTATTAACTATGTAGGCCCTTGTCGTTTTCCAAAGTAAATAAAGAATTTCATCAATACTAATGAATATGCAATGTAATACATAAAGGCATTTTTGAAACCCTTAACAGCTTGATGTTATAAAAATTGATTAATTTGGAGTAATGTCAATTTACCATATCTCGTAATCTGCATATAATGCAAGATGCAAATTCATTGAAAGGTTTCATGCATTAAGTATATATGTGGTTGGGGTCAAAGGACAGAAGGAAGTAATTTAATGCCACAAAATAAAAAGGTATTTATTTTGTGGTATTACCATCAAAATAGAGTTAATGTCAGCTTAACGCATTGCATGCCAAACCATACCTTTTGAATCATTTCCGGCTGTCTAGGTACAAATTTTGGCTGTATTCTATGATACGTTTCTAGCTCATTATTTTAAATAAAACCCTAAGTAATTGGTAGACAACGAAAAAGAATTTAATCATACTACCTCGACGTTGCAATAATTACGTTACCGTATCCCGCCGTGCCAGGCGCAGACTTTAAGGTGTTTGATAACACATTTCCGATTTTTAATAGACTTTTTTATTTCTTTAGAGTTTGATTTATAGATTTAACTGCGGTTTAGTGTATAGCGGTTTAAAAATAACATTCACACCCACTCGTATTGACTGGCACTGCAGTAATTTGATTTAGGCTCGTACCAGGCGCCGCGGCCTCCCTCTAGGTCATTGATGGGAAATTTCCGATTTTTATGCATGATTAGATTACTTTTGGCATTTTCTAAAATTAACGTTTGAAGTCGGAAGCGGCTAAAAATAAGCTGGCATGGTTAACAGTTTTTGCTATTACAATGCTTACTGCAATGCACAGTTACATAATGATCTTCATGACGTTTTCTAATTTCTTTAATGTGTTTTTATATCTGCTTGTCTTGTCTGTATTATAAAGATCCAGTTTTTCTTTTCATGTAAAAGCTTTCTTTGCTTATTAGTTGTATAGAACTACTTATTCGACGCATTCCAACTTAGACCTCAGGCGAAGCAATGCTCTGTGGCCGACCTCAAGTAGAAAACTTAGTTATCTGGGGTTGATTACATAGAACTATGTTTGTCTAAGTTACATTATATAGGTAAATCCATGTCTAACTCAAACGTCACTCAAGTTTATGCAGATTTAAGCAAATGACGCATTCATCAACATCGAATAAAATATTTAGTGCAAAATAACTTGCAGAAAATTAAACAAAAGATTATGCAGTGGTAACAATTGGCAGACATAAAGTATTGTTCGTGCAACAGTCCTTATTAATTATAATAACTTGACATTGACACCTACTTGTGGCGGTTCTTAATTAGATGGAAACTTGGCGTGCCAAGCACCGTGCTCAAACAACAATAAACAGTTATAGCTCATTGATGCCAGTTTACATAATACCTGATGGTGTTAATCGCTTTTTTATACTTTTTGGGAATTACTGCTTTTTGTTTATGCAAAAACTCTGTTGATATTCGAAATACAATAATAAATAGTTGAATTATTCATTTTAGCGAGTCTTTATTTGTTAGGTTAATCAAAAAGCACCGAATTAATAGATCATTTTTAGATGAGTTACCTACTCATAAAGCGAATACTTATAGATTTATGTAGTTTGTCTGATGGTTACTGGTCAATTTCGCTAACAGACATCTTCACTCAAATCAAAATGATTGATTCCTATCAATATCCTTATCAGCCTTGAATTTTTTTCTACCCCTGAGGACTAAGTTGGAATACCCCGTTTAAGAATGTCTCCCATATATCCTTCCAATTAGCACATTGTAACATTTCATTGTTGTTGTCAAAAATAAGTCTCTTAAAGGTGCACTTTAATAATACATTTTAATAAGTCGAACACGTTCAACACTTTAGTGCTTAATTTTTGAGTTTAAAAGTGTAAAATATCCTCCTTCTCACCTCAAAGCTGACCTACTTAAAACCAACGGTGAAACTCAATCAAAGCTTACCAATCAGGCGTGTGAATCAGTGTGCGCTATCAAACGCCGCGATATCGGCCGGCGCCTGGCACGGTGAGCACGATAAAGGCATAATTACCACTGCAGTGGGTGCCAAATCTCAACTATCAAGAGCCTATTGGCACCCCTTCAAACTTTAACGCTATAAGTTGAGTTTGAGTGATTTTAAATTTGGAAAACAAGATTTGAAAGTTGTAGATGTTTTTTAAATTATTTTCTGCATGCTTAATTTTTGTTTCGTGCTTCGATAAGAAGGGAGAAATGAATTTAAATACAGAGTCCATTCAGATGGCCCATGCCCACACAAATGATAAAGGTGTGACCCCAACAATAGATTTAAAATAGTCTTACTTAACGCCTATCAACGTTCACAGGACGTCCATTTTGATAGGAAATCTTCTGCAGTTTTCAAGAAAAATTTAAAACAAGATTTCGTGTGATCGCAAACATTTCTCGAACTCTCGAATATTTCTAAATAAATTTTAATTGTTTTTTGTTGTTTATTTAAAGGGTTTTCTGTACTTTGGAGTCATCCTTTAGAATGAGTATGGTCTGACGATACGATCAATAGTTGTGTGGTGAATTTCAACAATATTCCATATTTTTAAATATTTTGAGATTAATCAGTTTCTTCTAAAGTGAATTTTCCTGAAATTTAGAAGTAACATGAGTATATAATTATGATGAAACGATATGATATTGATTTTGATCTTCAATTCCACTATTCTGTTGCGGCAGATGTACTGCCTGCCAGAACCATAGAGTTGGGTAATAGATGATAGAGTTCTTAAACAGAAACCTTCTATAAGATGTTAAATCCTAACTCTACAAAATTGATAATGCAGGGATACTGCCAGCTGAAACCTTGATCTTTTCGATGTGCGAATTGAATTAATGTAGATAATTTATGATTTGTACACTCGTTCACATTGTAGTATATAGCGAATTAGACTAATTCACAATATGTACCATTTAATTTCTCACATCAGTTCACACTACGGACAAATTTTCAAGGACCATTCTAAAAGAAAATTTAATGTGATGCACTTATTGAGGCATGAACAAATATTAGCTGTAATAATTTAACACCAATTAAATGTACATGAAACAGCAAGGAATGGTAATTTTAGAATGTTTAGTCAGCAGGTATAGCCTTATTAAAATAATATAATTTTGTTTTTAGATTTTTCCGAACATATTTTTACTAACTTTAGTAGATTGAGTTGCCTGCGAAAGGTGGTAGAACCCTCTGTGGTTCGACTCCGGCGGAACCACCGCCACAACTATTTCTACCTAATAACAGCAGTGTTAAGCGCTACTGTGTTCTGGTTTGAAGGGTGTGGTACATACATACATACAAGTCACTTGTATTTTATTGAAAGAGATTTTTTTAATTATATAAATCGTTTCATCGCAATCTTAATAATTCGATTAAGAAGTTTCAGAGATACTTCATCAGATATACAATTTTTACAAAACAGTTTTTTTACAAAACACAAAAAGAACATCCTTTTCGCGTTGGGGTCAAAAACACAATTTATCACGACCTTTTTAACTTTGAAATGTATTCTGTAAATAGCAATCAGTTTAATCAAAAGAAAGACACATCCTTTATTAATGAAATGCCAGAACTAATTTTCATAATGCGTTTCAATTTCAATGATAATGTTACGGTTACAATTGACTACATACTATGACAACGATAACAATAGACGACCCCTGACGCATG